>JAQFXY010000657.1:0-19959 GCA_034693865.1 Ceratophysella sigillata | reverse complement strand
GTGGTAATCGTAGGTGGGCCTGTAATCTAGCCATATTTGTAGCGTAATTAGTTAATCTGCTCATCGATTACAATTTTAAGGTAGTCTGATATTATTTTAACCATTGTAAATTAAACAATTTACAGCTTTTTAATAATAAATGAAGTCGTTTTTCGCCCCGGCCCCGCCCCGCGTCCGGGGCTGGGGCTGTGGCCGGAGCGGGGCGAATATTAAGGCCCCGGAAAGGTCGGTGCCGGAGCCGGAGCGAAATTTTTCTGGTCGGGGCCGGGGTCGGGGCTGGGGCCGAAAAACCGCTCCGCCCCGGCTCCGGCCCCGGCCCCGGGGCCGGAGCTTGAAGAGCACTAGCTTAAAGCTTTCAAAGACCGGGTCGAACAAATGATGGCTAGCTCTGGTGGAAACACTAACTACTAATGTATCAATAATATATCTAACAATAAATCAATAAACTGATGATGATGATGAATAATATATCTAACATTTTTATATTGCCTCTCGCTTAACTTCGAAAACGATTACAATTGTAAACGCCATAATACTGGTCGCGAACTTTTACGACACAGTTTTGAAGTTACCAAAGTATGCATCAAAACCAAAATTGTATGAATTAGTTAAATTACTGTTTACGTTTGATTCTTTCGTTTATTCTGCCGTTTAGTTTAAATGGACTATTCGGGTTATTGAAATCGTCACTGCTTGTTTTCGGGCGGTGAAGTGTATGTGATTGATCCACACATTACTAGCACCTAAATAGTAATCATTTTGACGCTCAATTTCCTCAATGTTTAATACGAGGGCTGTTACAAAAGTCCGAGCTACGATGTGGATACTGCACTGCGCTGTAACTTTAGAAGTCTGAAAATAATCATTCTGGTGGTGTGACCGACTCAATATAAGGCCGAGCTGGTCTATGATATCTACATTCTACATTACATTTTGATAATTAGCCCGAAGCCAATTTTTAAATTCGGCACCGGTGAAAAAATGGATTTCCATAAAAAAAGTAGCAATAGACCTGTCGTGTATGAATAGTTTTCTAACGCTGCTGCAATATGGTTTTTGAAGCTTCTATGACTTTTGGAATAACCCTCGTATAGTACTATCGGATAACACAAATATATATGTACATAAAGAATGCATTTGTTTTTGATATGATACCTACATAATTAGTGCGTACGTAACTAAGTACGTCTAATCTGCGTTGTAATTTTTAGTATGTCGCACTTATCTAGAATAATTACTGTTTAACAATTTGCTGCACGTTGCACGTATGTTGCATCCCACAAAGTACAAGGACACCAAAAACTCCATAATCCATAACTCATCCCATACCTATATTTCAGTTTCAGTAGGGCAACTTGTTTATAATCTTTCATCATAGCAATGCAAAGCAGTTGTTTGTGCATGTAATGGATTATTGAGCGTTTATTTATCTTCGTTCATTGTGATATGATATGCCCAACACTTGCATTATAATAAAAATATAATAAAAATTGGTTTTGTGTTTGTCGTATGCTGGCTAAGCTATTTTACCCAAGCTTACCTTTACAGTACTCCTACACACATATACTACATACAATAGTGACGTACCTAAATAAAAATATTGGGGTTGGGGGCATTCATAGTTACCATTTCTGTTCTATGCTCGGTGGTGATGATGATGATGACCCTTGAAGTAAATATTTTCCTTCCATCATCACAAGAATAGTAAAAGTACCTACCTAGGTATGTAGTAGTACTGTGTACGTAAGTGTAGTGTGTAATACCGATGTTGTGTGTACAGTAAAGTTAGTGTATTCGACACCGAAACTGTGTTTCTATGCTATAGCATATCATGACAGAACTGCTTCAGCAATACTTCGAACGATGCGGACTCCGTAAATTGTTCCCATTTCTGCGATTGGGAGCCCAAATCCCATTTCAGAACCCCTGTGCTACATTCTTTGCGGCTTTTCCTGGAGATTAAAACAATATTGCGTGTTCGAAAAATAGGCAAATACTAATAATTATTCCTAACAATATTCCATTGAAGCTTGAAGCTTCAGAAGCCCCGTTTGTAGTCCATGGAAAGATCGACATTTTCAGACAAACTTTAATTGTAGGGTTATTCAGAGTACAAACGCTTTATTCGATATCGTCTTAAATTCAGCATCGACCAAAAATACATACTATCAAAAGCTCCGTGAGTAAATTGTTGTATTGTAAATCGTAATGAACGTGGAAACCCTTAAGTTCTGTTTGGATTATTTTCAATTTATGGAGATGAACGTAAAGACAACTGACAACACACCAAAATCCAATACATGACACTATTAATACTACTTGTAGCTGTAGCGTGTTTTTGACATATATGCGCTACTACCAAACTTATGCGCATCTCAGCGGGTTCCAATTAACTAAAATACGTGTTAAAACCGCAGATGAGTCATTAATATTATTTCCCCCTTATTTGCTCCTTGTGAGCATGGAGATTAACAAATAGCAGAATTACCTTGGACTTACATAGACCATATACCTTCGCCGTACTTTTGATTTGCATACGTATTTGAAACAACATTAGTTCGTAATTTGAAATTTTAGTAACATTACACCTAATAATTATTTGCAACTGTTTCATTGTTTAGTTAATGATGCCTTGGGATTATTTTACCTTTTCAACTGCTGTCAAACACGTAGGAAATACTACTTGGAGTTGGAGGACTTAGATTAATTGTGGTAATGACTTACGGCGTACCTTTTAACTAAGAATCCCTAATTTACTAATATTATATTCCTTTATACGATATTATGATACACGTAGTATTTCAAGAGTATTTCTAGAACTGTCTGTAAGGGCCTCGGTCAATTTATCGGACAATAAACTCAAAAGCACTAGTAGTACGCATTTTAAACTGTATTTTTGAAAACTATGCACGCAACTATTTAGTATATCTGGTTACATAACTCGTTTTCAAATTGTTCAAAGCGATTGCTGGATGGATAGGTGAGCCTGTCCGATCCCGATCCGTTCGCTGGTTTAAGCCGAAGAGTGAGCCTCAACCCTCACCCTCGCTCGAGTCAGTTGTAGCTTTGTAGCAAGGAAGTTGTATTGTAGAGCTGCTCCCTATGCAGCAGCGAGCGAGCGAGACTATGGATTGAGCAGAGACAGGGTTCAGGCCTGGATGCATGCTCCCTCGGTTCGTTCCTCTGGCTCGTCGCCTCAGAGCTTCATCTGCTCTGCATGCTCTCGCCTATTCTCTACTATAGTGCTCTGTACTTGTGCCCTGCTTCCTTCGCACCCGTCTCTCTTGTTGATGCTTCGTCTGTTGATGGCTCACATTCGCCTCTCTCAGGCCTGCATCAAGGCGGAGAGACTCAGCCTGCCCTTCCGCCCGTTCTTCCCAACTCTCGCCTGGCCTCAGTCGCTTCGAACACTTCCTTCCTCTCGGACGCACCACCGCGCTCCCTCCACGCCACCACCAGCCAACACGTTTAGATGTGGACGGCGGGCAGAGAGCCCTGAGTCGGCCCAGGATGAGTGACATGATCCTCACCAAAGGGGTGGACCGGCTGAGTCGACGGCTCGAGAAGTACCGCTCTCGACACGACGAGTCCGTGCCCCGCTTCGAGCACACCACCAACGGCCTCAACGAGCAGCAGAAGACGGACACGCTCCTGCTCAGGCAGAGATTTCTCGAGGCCAAGGCCAAGAAAACCGCCAAAAAGTCAGACAAGGCCAAGGCACATCATTCCGATGGACCGGTAAGAGCTAACTGTTTGTAATTCCATTCCGCCGCCAAGTTCTATCAAAGCTCAAGCTAGTCGGTTCAGTTTTTCCAATTTCTGTAACGGAAACGGATAGGATTTAGGGTTCCGAAATAATTGCACATTGGTAATATTTAGAACTCGGCGGTTTAGCTTCGATTTGAATAACGCAGTAGTAATGTACAATGCGTGCCCGGTGCCAATTGTTTTTGCAGCGAAAGTGAGTTTTTGTGCAGTGTTTCCCCAACGGTTTCCAGCTAAATTCCCTGACAAGGAATTGAGATATACACATGGGGTTGCTATCGATATGAGTTTCTCGTATATCTGTATCATTGTCCACTGTATTATTGACAAATTCCGAAGTTCGTGACACATGTAGTAAGTAACACATGTGAGAAATGGGTACTTAGTTCTGTGCTAAGTAAGCTCAAGCGCGGAGGAGTTGAAATTTAAATACGCATTTGAATTGGTTAGTGAATTACTTTGGAAGTCGAAGTGATCTCTTTACTTAATTTTCCGCTGAAATCTGTTATGGGTTATCGGCCAGGACGCAGGCGTTTGATTAAAAGTCTGAAACGTGGAGGGTGAGTTTTTGGTTTAGATTGAAATAAGGAAAGGCAAATTGTGAGCTGTTTAAATGAAACTACTTCTCCTGTATCAACTTCTACTTCTATTCCTCGGCGTACACTGAAAAGCTGAGCCATTTGAGTTTGTTCCCAAAACATTACTGAATTTGAGCCAAGTTTCTACGTATTTTATGAATGACTGAGAATGAATTTAATTATTCATCTTTTACCTGCGTACTTACACTAATGGGAGTTGAAGGCTTTCGTTCTGGATTGGTAATGTATAGGTAATCTAGAGATATCCGAGGAAATCTACTTAAATCACAGTTTACAATCCAGGGTTATAAGTATCTTAACGAGATTATACATTTTTCGATTTATTTTATCATTTTTATATTTATCTGTCATTCCAGGATTGTGTGTGGCTGGTGATATTGAAGGACTTGGTAGCTTAAGGAGATAAGACAAAATAACTATTAGATGCAAATTGACAATTTTGAAGGCATGCATACCCAATGAGAATGAATCCCATTTAATAAACCCTGCCACTTGTAATGATTCATAATTTATTGCAAGTAGATTTTGTGACTTTATTCGAAATAATTGTGACTTGAAGTAAATATCATCGGCCAATTTCGGAACATTTATTAAGTATAGGATTTGAACATAATGCTATACAAGATCTTTGAGGAGCGGCTTGGTTCGTAAAACAAAAATAAAAACTGCGAGTGTGTAAGTGCTACGATATATTAGCAAACTTGCGGTAGTGCATAATGCATAATGTACGATTATTTTCATACAGAAAACCTTCGGTGTTAAGTCAATAAGGAGCTCTCTAATCACATTTTATTCATTCTTCCGTAATGCAGTAAAGGTGAATTGAAATATGAAAACTATTTACTAATTTTCGGCTTATATTTTTTCAAACAGGGTCCCAGTAAAATGCAGAAACGACAGTGTGAAGAGATTGACTTGGCCTCAGGAGGCAATACTGGACCAGAGAACTATGAGCCACCTTCCAAGATGGCGCATTGTAACGGAAGTTCGGGTTCTTTCAAATCACAGCAACCTGGTTCGTCTCAATCTCAGGGCAGTGCTAAAGCCCATCATCCGAAGAGTAGTTCGAGTTCCAAGAATGAGTCTCTGACAAAATTCTCGTTGGAAATTGTGCATCAAGTGGAATTGACCAGTGGTTCGGGAACCAATTCTCTACAAAATGTAACCGTGAAGACCTTGACCAATGCCAACCTCAAGTCAGGCCACGGTTCCTCACCCTCTTCATCCATGAGCTCTCATTCTCCCATGAGTATGTCGAATCAGGGACCTGGCTCGAATGTCAAGTCCACTTCCTACACGTCGTCAAATACCCTCAACATTGAGTTGAAACACTCCACAGAGTCAAATCACTCCGCTTTCGCCGACTTGGACCAATGTGCAGCAGCTCTGGAGAAAGACGCAGCTAATTCCAACGGTTCCATTATATCGGGTCTCATGGGCTTGGGGGATGGATCACAGGACGGGCTCATTCCGTCAGACACTCTGAAAGACCTGATTTCCGAAATATCCGACCTCAATCCTGACTTTCTCGGTGACTTTGACTTTGATGAGGATCGGAATGACATTGGTGTTTCCATGCCCCCCGTGAGTAATATGAATAACAACATGCCCAATAGTACAAATCACATGGACAACATGGCTTCATACGGAAACAGTCATGGTCTTCACAGCCATACGCCGCCCGTGGCCCCGGTCACGCCAACTGCCACTTCGAACACCTCCTCCCCCAGACTGAGTCATGTGAAGATGGAGTCGGACACTTCGAGCATCGGCCATCCCCACTCAGTAGAGAGCAACAATGGAAACCGCGGCCTATCGCACTGTGCTGGGCCCAGTCCTGCAGCCGCCTCAACAGCCAGTCCCCTGGCCTCCCAGCTAAACTCCCACCATCCATCACAAACCCCGCCCTACTGCTCCGGTTCCGCCATGTTCGACAGCACTTCTCCGAGCGGGGCTCAGGGACAAACACATCCCACTTCCGGCAGCTCCACGCCTAACCCCAACTACTGCCCTCAAACGACCACCCCAACCCCGCCTGGGGGCCCAGGCCATGGGATGAGCTCCAAAGGGACACGGATACCCTACACGTCGCCCAACGGGGTGGTTCACGACAGTCCTGCTGCACAGACTTTGAAACAAATGGCCGAGCAGCATCAGCACAAGCTGGGCATGGGTAGTTACAAACCGCCTGGTTCCAATCCTTCCCCCGCCCGATCCCCCTTCAGTGCGGATTCCTATGGCGGGTACAACGGTAATCCCGGTGACTTTAACAATAGTAGTGCCAATGGTCCAAATTACGCCAACGTTCGAACACAGTCCATGGGTGGGATGACGAGTGCGGGAGTGAGTGACTCTATGGGGATGGGAATGAACGGCCCCATCAAGCAGGAGGCATCGAACATGTACAATGCCCAGGCAGCCAATCCACCTACATACCCTCCAATGGACATGAACTCCGTCAATATGATGAATAAGCGGAACCTCCATGCCCAACAACAGCAACAACAGCACCAAATGTCCCAGCAACATAAAGGTCCAGGACCGGGCGGCCCCAGCCTACTCAATTCAACGCCGAGTAATCCCAACGTTCGGATGTCAAATCCAAATACGAACCCCATGATGCACCAACAGCAACATCAGCAACAGCAATCGCCTTTACATTCGAACAAGTCTTTCACCCACTCTGCAAATCCCGGGCCTCATCATGGACCTACCAATTCTCCGAACCACATGGGAAATTCCCATCTCCCACCCTATGGTATTAATCGGCCACCAACCCCTGGCATGGGGCCCAATACTCAAACCAGTCACAACAGTCACAGTACTTACAATACCAACAACCCCGCCAATCCTAATCCCAACCATTCTTCAGTCAAAATGAGTCAGTCACAGCAGATGACCATATCCCAGCCAAATTCCTCAGTATCTCTCCAGGTAAGACAAGACACTCGACTCTCATTTAGCTTTTCATTCTGTGAGTACTCAGACATAACGTCAAACATGGTGCTTGATGCTTGTGTTAACTTAGCACCGAAGCAAATGAGCTAAAACAAAAGAAGCTTAAATCATAATAATTTTACAATAAGGGTTTTTAATCGAAATTTAACTTTACCGTAATGCTGCAAATAGTGAAATTCATTAAAATTTTAAATACGTTAGGCTAGGTTCTCCAAAACACCCTAAAGAAAATTAGGCTTTAGCTCCTGTAGAACCCTAACGCTTCATGGGCACGTGTCTTAACTGCGTCGTCACTTCAAAGTTCTGAAATAATTTAAATACAAAGTACTTACGTGCTAGTAAACACGACGCAGGAAAAGTGAAATTGAGTTTTATATTTATAATTAGCATGAACGTGAGTCGAGTAAAATTCGACCAATAATGTTAGGAGCATTGGATTAAGGTTAAGCAACCAGGAACAAGGATTTCGCCAATTTCGTAGCGAATAGTAAGGAATATGGGGTATGCATTAAAGCATTAAATACGACACAGGTTGGGAATTCCTATTTCATGTTTTTATACCGACTGTATGTACTTTTTGCATAAAGTGTAAAAGTAGACGTGTCTAAAGCGGATGACTGACTGGGGTGTTCATAGCTTGTAGAGAAACAAAAGGTTTGGCTTACTATACGCGATTCACCCAGTATTTTGCACAGTATCAGCATTGTATTCGAAATATGAACTGCCTTGAATATACGATATATCCCGCACACTTGTTTACTTTGTTCATACCTACCTGTATTCATAAAAACATACTTAACTTTTTATTTAATATTCTCCGCCGCTAATAAGCTGAGTTAGCTTACTTTACTTTGGCTTATGAAAATGTAATTAAATCATATTAGCATATGCATTATACACGTTTAAGTGTTGATGTTGACGATCAAACCCCGGCTCACTCTCGTATATAGAGGACGATGTTAAGGGTTTGCCGCTTTATCGACTTGGTTTAGTATTGGCGGTAGCTACTTAGGTAAACTTATTTGACTTTTGACTCTCATACCTGTTTGAATGGCAGCATACTTTTACTGTCGTTAACATAATATGAAATAAACATGTCTTATTTTCTTTTTCATATTGTGTTTTACCATTCCTACTCGTATCTCTCCAGATTGATCAGACTCACTTTTAATGCTTGCTATTTTAAATGCAGCTATGCATGTTTCCCTCTACTCTTTGTGGAGACTCTTGCAGTGCAGCATTTGCGAAAGCCCTCACAGATACTGATGTACAGTGCTTGGGAAATCTGAAGTATTACGTATGAAATGAAGTCATAAAATAGTTCTGCGTGTGAATTGAGTGTGTGATGGGCTTGCTTAGCTACAGCATCAGGCCGTACAGTTCCTATTGAAATGGCTCTATTAGGTGGATAATCGTATTATAACGACCTTGGATGAAGACAGTTAACTGTTTAGCTAACTCCTTTCGCTTCTCACTCCATTCCCCACCCAAACCCATAATTTTGTCTTGTTTTCTCCAACATGATCTAAATTTTATTTAATTATTTTGTCTCCCACCGTACAATGCTCAGCTCTAAGCTCAGGGTTTCAGATCTCTGGGCTCAGGGGAATGAGGAGCTGTACCAGCAATTTTGTTTCATAATGCTCATATTACATACCTAGTTACTGGAGCTCGCAGAAAGCTTATTTAAGTTAAGGTACTTTTAACTGTTGAGCCGGTCTTTCCACAAGTACCTACCTTGGACTGGATATAGACATGTCATTGTCATACCGCTCCATGAAAGGTGGAAGTATTGAAAGTTACATTCGACACCATTTTGAGACAATGAGCAGGGACAGCGAAAAACGTCACACTGCAAAATAGTTCTCTCGTAGAAGTTTCACCTTCAAAGTAATTGTCACCGCTCGGCCTTAGCCTGTTGGTTGTGGTGGGTTTACATTGAGTTAGGTATCATGTAAATAAACGGAATTATAGTAGTAAAGTTAGGTTAGGTTTGCTGAAGGTATTTTAATTGGACAAGCTTATTCGAGGAAACTTTTGCAGGGGAACTTTTGGAGGTGCTATTTTACGTAGAACCGACGAGCATAGTTTCTTTATTTTCTGACAGAGATAGGATTGGAATTTGGAATTCCTGCCGATGATGAGAGCAAAGTAGTCGAGTCTCCTTGATGCTGATGAACCAAGGGATCTCTATATTTTTTCTCTTTCTTTAAAAGGATTTAAAATTGGAATTGCGTTTTTTTACTGTCTGCGAGTTGGTAGCCTAGCAGAATAGAAAAGGGAAATCTACCCTTTTGAGTCAGTTTTATAGATAAAAGGGAGGGCGAGTACCTGCAACCTTTACCTGTGCATCCTCTCTTCTTTGACATGACCATGAGCCTTGGTTTTTTGAAGATCGATTCTTGGTCCTAATAGTAGTAAAAAAAGGCCTCTTGGCCCTTCGAGGTGAGGGTGACAAAATACTTTTCAATTGTGACTCGGATTTGTCAGTAGTAAGCACACTATGTATGTATAGTGGCTGCCACTTTCAAGAAAGATGAGAAACTCTTGATCCCATATCCCATCCATAAGTTGAGGAATAACACATATAATACAGGCGTTCTACTAGGCTGACTGATACCAAGTAGACTACGAAAGGCAAGCTGAGATTGAGATTTTTTGTATTCTTCGTCTCCATGTGTCGTTTAGGTTCTGTATTTTCTTTTTAACGCATCCTTTATTCCGCCAGCTACGAGACGTGGAGTGACCAAATACGTCGTGGGTACTCTATCAGACATGTTCAAAGAATCAGGGATCCCAAGATTCCTCCTTGTAGTCTCTCGATTCTCTTGTAGCTCTTCTTGTTCTACCTTCTCCAGGAATGGAATGAGGGGAAATAAAATATATTATTCACTGTCAACAAGGAATCGGACCAAATGAGGATAGCTCAGGTTTTACATAATAAGATTGAGGTGCAAGGAGGATCGACGGAGATAGATCTGTGACCAAGATAGGCAGCAAGAGGCGAGCTTTGGATTTATTCTTATTCATAGGCTCAGAAGGGGCTGGGTTCAGAATGCGATAGACTGGTCGCAAGATGTCAAATAGTGATTCTTCAGAATTATGCCTAATATTTCATGGCTACGTCCCGCAGTTTCCCAATAGGACTCAGTTCTGAGCATTTCATATAGTTTTGGAGCTATGTAATTAATAATTCAGGCACATACATTCTATTTACATGAATTGATAATTTTGGTACGAAACCTACTTGGGCTAATGCCACTTCTGAAATTCTGTTTCAGGAAATACGTATTGATAATATGACACAATTGTGTGGAGCAAGATTATTGGCTGTAGTTATTAGGAATTCCTGCCACTTCCCCCAAGTTATCTGCAGGTATCACCTCCAAAGTTTGGGAAAATGGATTTATTTTTCTCTCTGTCTGTCTGTAGTGAGTAAGCATATGCTCAATGCTTAAGATTGAGCTGCACTCAGAGTCTATGCAGGTATTTAGTATCCATTTGTACCCTCGTTGTTGATTTGGGGATAGAATCATCTGTAGTAGTAGGCACAAAAGGAAGGTGCTTTGGCTTTGCCTACTACTAATTGTAAGTGGAGTGGAGTGACCTCAACTCCGTCCTCGAAAAGAGCATGATGGGGATTACGATAGACTCACATTTTTCTCTGTTTATCTCTGTACGGGCCAGATATTCGTGGTACGCTACTCTCTCTCTGATGTAATAATATACCAATACATTTTGGCTAGGCCCTGTGCCATTTTGATGATCGTGGTACTACTTGGCTGATCCCTGCCTGCACCCAAACCGTTCATTTCCAATCAGGCAACCGCCACGTAAGATGTTGATAATGATGACCGGTAGTGTGTGGTTGCCTCAGTGTCAGGAATTCCAGGCAGTCGACGAGGTTGGGCAGAGAATGTTATTAGTACTACTCCTCGGTTGTTATCTCTGAATATTTAAATGAGCCCATGATTTATTAATCCGATGTTGTGTGAGTTACGTAAAGTTCGTAGTGTTTGAGCGGAGCTGCCTGGTCGGATGATTTATTCCAAGGAACCTCAAGTGGTAGGCAGGGAGTCAGGGGTACAAAAAACCATGTGCATCCTCTTGGAGATACCAGTCAGGAATCAAGGGAAGAAGTTCATTCGGAACAGTGCTTGTACTTCTTACAGAACATACCATGGCCTGGGCCTGGGAGGTTTCGAGTCGCGGAGCGAGAAATATGAATAATGATTAGCTCTGATCCTCATTCAATGAACAATGTGTGAAAATGTGGAATGATTCTTAATTTCCACCCAGGAATATTTTGGATAGAGAACCAGGTCTTGCTCATAGTCTTCATGCTCTTCTTTTAATTCAGATCCATGACATATTGCCTTGACACGGATCTCCCATGACATGAATTTACTGGAAGTGCATTACTATTCATGCTATTATAAAACAGAGCCGCTGCGACTACCAACCTGTATGATTTAAGATTCCTGATAGGAAAGGCGATAATGTATGACACTATTTGGGAGACGGGGAAGGGGAAATTCAATGATTTCCTTGACGAATACGTAGAGAGGAGGCCAGGTTGCGCCTTCTGCACTCCACAGATTCTGTTGAGTTCCACCAGCAAAAAAAAAGCATGCACTTATTATACCGATCTTTAGGGATCTTTTGCTCGTCGTCCTCAGTTAGTTCAGTGTTAAGTTCTTGATGTGAAATGTGAAATAAGTAAAGTGAGCGACTCCCTCACTCACATCCTCACCATCATCTTACCCCATTGAACAAAAAAAAAGTTTTTTGAGAGATTTTTTTTCTTGAGAGACAGACGATCTTTATGAAAAGGAGTATGAGGTCGAGTTAGAGTTTAGGTTCTTTTTTATGTGCCGAGTATCTCTTTCGCCTCCTATGCTCAGCCTCAGCGCTTTTGGATCTTTGGATCTGGGATGTGAATAGCAGGAGCAGAGTGGAGATACGTAGGTATAGGCGGATGAGGTGAGAGTTGGCTCAAACTTCCTTTCTTGGGAGGTTTCTTACTATTTAGGATGAGCCTCTCAGATATGTAGTTAGAGGGAGGGTTAAGAAAAAATTAGTTGGAATCCAAATTGGAAGTCAGCCTGCTGCATGCTGCTGCACTCTTTGTACACTTGCTCCATGCGTGTCTCCTTTGTAGAAGGACAGGTCACTTTGGTATTCCACAGTTTATGTCACTCTTTTATGCTAATTAAGTTTGCATTCTGGATTTGTATGTGCAGAATCATGAGATCATTGAAAACGATGAAACGATGTGACTTAAACGCTATGATCATTTTGGATTCCAATGGTTTCAGTTGATATATGAAAATATTGACCTGAAGATGGTCATAAGCCTTCATCTCCAACTCAACACATTTTCACTCTGCTCGCTCTCTGCTAGTCAACGTCAAAGAGAATCAATGTGTATACAAACAGGCTTAAGTGAAGATGAAGAGGCTAATCGCTCAACACGTTGCGTTTGATGAACATTCCAAACAATTGGTTAGCTTGGCGATAATATCCCAGTCCCATCCATCTACTGGCGTCTGGAGCAACTCATACGTGGTATTTTGCGGCTTCGCTAAAATACTGGCTGAAATGCACTCAGTTTTCAATCATTCACAGTTATACAACAATGTCCCATGGATTTTTAAATTCGAGAATGCAAGGGAAAAAATTCGGGTTCGGATGCACGGAAAGTCTTGTCAAAACTATTCCGCATAAAACCTCTGGCCTCCGCCTCTAGTTAGCCTGACTCAGCAGGGTTGTCAGATGTTGGTGCATTGGAATATGTTCCAAAAGCATCTCTTGCGTTGAAGTGCGTTTATGTTACGTTGGAATTATGATAAACAGGCTATGCCAGTAATAATCCTAGTTTTTTTAAAGGAAAACTGTCGTTTTAAAGAATTGAATATTTCTATGGAGTTGAGACTAGTTACAGCGGAAACTAAAGATAATAATGCAATAAAACCAGGTTTTTGATGTGTATTTGGCTCCCTTGGGGTTGATGAGGCATAGAATTGGTGTTTGTTTGAAATGATTCTCCACACTTTCTCTTCAGTAGTTTAGTTTTGAGTTCATGGCTCAATAAGTGTGTAATAAGTCAAAAGCCTTCTCTGTATTATATGTAGCATTTATTCTTTATTCGATGCCTCTAATATGTGAGAGGTATGGGGAATAAAAAAAAAAGGTTACTCATGCACTTATTTTAATGCCTACGGCCTATTTCTTACCACTGTTTCAAACTATTGCATATAATATCGTTGTTTGGTTGGAGGAACTTATTCGTAGTATACTTTTATAGTGGAGTGACCAAAGAAGAAGAGAAAAAGGAAAAAAAAAAGTATCTTCACAAATACTCGAACAGGATGATGATGCTGCTGCTGATGTGATGTGTTGTGTGTAGTGGATGCGCTGTGAGCTTTTTTTTTCATTAGGTGCTCACTCACGGAGTATCATCCTGTTTATTCTCCTTGATACTTCTCTGGCTTCTTTGTCTAATGTCAATGGAGGAGCTAGTGTTTGAGAAAGGGCTTCCTTCTTCAACCTTATTAAGTACATCAAAGCTGTTAGGTAATATGGAGCTCAGGGAAGGGACCCCGCACTACTGTACAAATCATTTCAATAAAAATCTCAATGCATGGCTCTGAGAGTCCATCTATAAGTACGGAACTCAAACGGAGCTCAGTGGCGTCGTCGGATTTTTTACTGACATGGGCAAAATAAATGTCATATAAAGCATTGGGATTTCTAGTGGGTTTTATGTTTCTTAAATATCGCATTGTATATAAGTGTAAAGCTCCAGAATCTTTCGGTGGGAATTGTCCACTTTGCCCATTCCTGTCGATGCCACTACCTGAAGGAGCTTATGCAAGGACTCGATTGTGATGTACAGAGCTGTTTACGGGGAAGGGAGTTGACCAGTAATTAGCATCCGTGAATGTCGAGTCTTGTCTAAGGCGTATTAAGAAAATGATCTACGTCTACTACATACACAGATTGGAGCAGAAGTGCGGAAATTGCGGTTTACAAGTTCAAGTTACAAGTTTTTGTAGTCATTGCAAAAAGTTGATTCTCACTCATTGTCATTTATAGAAAACTAGGGGTCCCACGAATCAGTGCCAAATACTGAAATATATTAGCTGAACTGGTTACAGCTTGTACGGAAATAAACGTGCAAATAAACTTGTGTTTTGAGCCCATAAATAAATAATCAATTTATTTATACTTTATATATATATAGTATAAAAACTTGTAATAGCGAGTTGTGGATTCTTTTATAGGCTATTCAGATATTCAGACATCAGCCCGTTATATTCTAGGATTGAAGGAAATCTACTGGATATTCTTTTGGTACAGGATTGCTAAGCTCTTTCATTAATTCCCTTTCATTGTGTTAGGATATATAATATGTGGTGGCCTGGCCCTGAATATCGTTAGTAATTTAATATTGGACTTTCAATCTGCCTTGATCCATAATCCATGACGTTATTTGAAGCTGTCATGGAAGATTTTCATTTTTGCATGATTTTTTAAAACAAGAGAGGAAGAGGATCAATCCTAACCAGCAATTACTACTTAATAGGATTTTATATTATCAGGTTTCAAGTGGGAAAAAGTTACGCCTACTTAGTAAGTCTTCTTACTAAAGTTAAAGTTTCCTTTTAGTAAAGTAAAAACTTATTGGCGACACATCTAATTGAAGCTGAGAGCCTGTAAATGACTTTTAAGTGTGCTTGATGAGATTTGGATTAAAGACCAAGTGGTGAGTAGAAGAACAAAGGTTAGAGGTATAAAAACAAAGCTCAGACTCAGACTTGGTTATTAATTGAGTCTTTTGATTTTAGGGCGAATTTTTTAGTGTACAATACTTGTATATACAGAGTTACCTGTCTTGTGTTTGATAATGTTCTAATCAGAGAAACTCGGAAAATCTATAGCTTTAATTTGTCAGTGGTATACAAAAATCAATCATTCAGTTTCAGATCTGCTCTGATCCCAGTTACTAACTGCCTTAGCTTTGAAACTTGTGAATCGGAATTGACGTATTTGTATCATATGCTCTTACTTGCATTTGCATGTACGTATTCGAGAGTCTAAATGTAACTATACTATGAAGCACTGCGGGATTGTTTTATTGGCCATAAATGCCAAATTGCCGTATGAGCAAGCAGGTATTCGCAAAAGCACTTGATATTGTGGAAATTGAGGCTGTCGTAATATCATGAGGTTTACTTTATTTAGTAGTATCAATACCAATATTAAAATTTCTAGATAATTGTTGGCCAAGGTCCTGGCAAACTTAATACAACTGCACTAGATATAAGTTTAAACTAGTTGCATGAAGATGTAGACGCCTGGTGTTTAAATTAAACAGCAAATGAAGAAGTATAAAAGTTGTAATAATTTGTATATTTCCTATCATTATCATTGAGCATAGTGCATTAACTATTGCATGTACAAGTTATGGTTAAATGCATCTTGTTCTTAAGGCTGACTTATTTATGGTACAAATGGGTTTCCAATATTGAGATTGAGACTTGGGACAAGCTTCTACTGTCCAGTCCAGTGTCGAAAAGTGGAGTAACAAGATGTGTCTGGCTGGGTGATAGGTGTCAGTTTTTGAGGAGGAGCTGTTTGGAGCTCTGTAGCTATCTAAATGCAAATAAGTTGCTAGGAGAAGTCCTTTCTCCTTGACTAGCGTGTGTGTCTAGTGATCGAGAGTTTGGAAAGGCTTAAGTTTTGTAGACTTTGACTTGGTCTTGGTTCTGTCTCGGATCCGAACTCTGTTCCCGCGGTCTTTCATATGTGCAACCCTAAGCCGACTCCTTCCGCCTCTTCCCGTCTCCACGTCTCTCACTCGAGAATATCCAACCACGGACTACCCGAGCCCCGACACGGGCACATGAACCGACAGAGACCCCGACTCAACAAAAAAGAAAATACTTTCCCCCCAATTGGCTTCACGCAGCAGTTCCAGGACCCGGGCCGCTCTGGCGAAAGCCAGGCCAGACACGTAGTACATGAAGGTGCTGCCTGCAGTTGCGGTATGATTCCATTCGGGCTTTCACCAGGAAGTGAGCAAACTTGTACCTTTTGTCAGAGCCTAGCCTAGCCTGCCTTTCCCTCGCTTCCACTCCACATCCGACTCAGACTTAAGACGAGAGTCATTGACATTGGGCGAATGGGAACAGTGCTTAAGTCTATGCTTCTCCTCACAAGCATCCGATCCTAATTAGTATTAGCCAAAGTCCATGGGCTTAGCTCCTATTAATGGGAAAGAACCGGATTGTTTGGGTTTAATGGATTTGAGATGTCCAAACTATTTGCTAATTTTAGCTCTACGTTTGCATAGGGCTTTGTTGCCATTTCTGAGATTTGTACAATTTAGCAGGAGCTGGGGACTGGGGAACAAGTCCCTCTACTTACATGTGTTTCCGGAGATGTGGGCTGGAGTGCTCTGTTGTGGAGTGACTTTATTGGACTGTGTTGACTGGGCAGGGTAGTCCTGGCCTGGGTCCCGGCCTCTTGCCGCTGCTCTGCTCTTCGTGGCTAAAAGAAAAGGAAGCGTTTGGAGTCCCCCTTGTGCTTCCTCTCTTTTCCCGTCGTCTCTTCATCCTCTCGTATTGATTTCATACGTTTTGAATCCTTATACAAAGGAAGAGGACATTTCCAAACTTTTTTCCCAAAAGCTCATGGATAAGGATGAGGTGAAGCTTTTATTAGTATTGTTCCCTTCTCGGTATAGGAAGCATGGCATACATACATAGGTATAGAGTGAACTGAAGACGGCAGTCATTTTTTCTGTCAAAGCTCCGTAATATTACATGTATACATGTCTGGTTATAAAAGTGAGTATAACGATTTCCTTGCTCTTCTCCCCCTGGCCTGGTCCTCAACCACTACTCTCTATTTGTAGTCAGATAATGTCAATGTTTATTTCCAAATCCCTACTTCTTGATTTCGGCTTGTCGACCTCTTCTGCTTGAGCTGGTAATTTGGTGTGCGGCAGAAGCTTCGTGGGGGACATGGGTTATTTTCAAATTGGCACATGTCTAAATATACCTGCGCAACTTCTCATGGCTTGTAGGATCTGCTTTTACAAACATCTCTAAAGTGTTTTCATCACAAGATTTGAACTGGGTTGGTGATAAGGATAAGGCTTAAAATATAAACACTTTTACTGTATAATTTTCCCGACTTTTGATGTGTAGGTAGAGTATATATTGCTAAGACACGCTTGGTCACCGTCACCGCAGCAGTCATTAATAATAACTTCATTAGCAAAATTTACTATCGTGTTTTATTTTTGATATTTCTTTTCCGTATCCAGGCCAGCGCATTTTTATATATATAATATATATGTTTTTGTGTTTTGAAACAACATTAAATCAATTTTGTGCAATAACAATAAATCTCAACTCATATTACACATTGCTGTAAGAACGCGTAACGCGACAAAATGCGATCCACTTCAAACCCGTCTGCAGCGACACAAGGAAGTCCAGCAAGCTTGTTTAGCATGAGAGATTATTATGTAGTTGTGTACATACTCGGCTGTTCGTAGTTTCTGGACAGGTGACATGTTGTCACATCCAGGCTGCAATTCTAAATCCTAGCCTCCAACTGCAATAATGCGAGTATTTACGAATGTATAAACTATTTTCCATGTTTACCCTTGCACCTCAAATGTGATTGTATAAAAATATGTGGGATACGTGTACGGTGCCTGTTCAGCTTACTTAAATTTGCAGTTTATAAAGTTTTTCGGTTTCGGTGTGGCCAATTGCTACTTGAGCTGAACTTGAGGTGGGCGATTGGTTTTACACTACAGATTCCGAGATAAAATGTCAGCGTATTTATGGATTTCATAATTATCTGACTGAATGAACTGAGGATTAGTGAAACCAGTGCAAAGCAACGCAACGTGCAACAGTAGCGGTTGAGAATGATATCCGGGGATCCATACCAGGATAATATAATTCTCCTCTTATTTCTGTTGTGTTGAATAAGGTTTAGAGAGGTTTTGTGATGTATGCCGGTCCAGGGTCGTAGCACAGATCGGAATACTGGTGAGACAAGGTCGGAAGATTCGGAGATGATAATAGAATAAAAGCGTTAATACTTCCTATCCTATATGTATTGCAAACAACAAGTTAATTTTCTTGTCGACATATGTAACATTCAATCTACATAAAATACATGTTACTTTCAAGAAGTCCAACGAAATTATTAGATACCCATACATCTCTATATGAGTATTTCTAAAGTTAGCATTTTACCCATTTGGTGACCAACTTCCGCATACTGGTTTTTCGTTAAAGAAAAGGGTCGAGCAGACGTGGCTGTGGAGACGACACTGGACGATCTACCCTGGCCCTTTCCATGCCATAATGGTTCCTCACCAAAAGTTTCCTGACAAAAAAGGGGAAGCGTATAGGGTAAAAGGAGAAGAACTGTTTAAGTGGGAAGGTCGGGTTGTGAAGTCTCTAGGGAATGAACAACACGTGGCATAATGCATAATACGTGGTTCAAGTTGGGTCCTCATCAGCCCTGACTGACTAAAAAATAAAATAAAGCAGAAGTCGGGGTCGGTCGGTCGGTCGGTCGGTCGTACTCACTGTTTACAGGGCATTATTATTACTTTGGTTCTATTAGAGTATGTACATAGTCGAGATGGGTTACTGTACTTACTATGTAATACAACTACCCAACTCCCAACGATTCGGTAACAAACTTGAAGAGAGCTCCAGAGAAACACGCTACATTACTCATCTCACACTTACTCAGCCTCTATAGTTTCCAGTCAGTAGGGTTGCACCTTGTTCTCTTTCACTCCACAAAATGAGCATTCAATAGGAATAATACCGACAACACGGACTTGATTTCTCTGGAATCTCGAACTCTGTACTGTATAATTTTATTCTACAGGTTTAGTTTTGCCTTGACGGATGGTCAGTGGGTTGGCAGCTGTACTTGGAACGTTAGAAAAAGAATGAACATAAGCATCTCAATGCCTCAAACTCATTTTGCATTTGTCATGTGTCTTCAGCTTCTCGGCAAAGAAAATCGCATGGAAGAGCAGCTTACTGGAGGAACCATTCAAATTCCTCATATTCTATTCAGCTCTTCGATTTGGGGCCTCGGGCGAGTGAGTAAATTAGGTTTGAGGTTAGGTTAGCTTGAAGTTTGAAACTTTGCTCTCGACCCATGGGTCGAAGTAACGTTGCTAGTTTAGCGATTACCGGAAATAAGAGTTGATCGCGCACGATTGCTTGTGGCAACGGAAAGTTTTTCCAGTGTTTTTTCGGGATCGGGACCTGACATCCCTGGCTGGAAGGGAAGCTGAGATGGATGGATGGTGGAAACACGGGAAAAATGGGATGGCAAAGATGAAATGATGATAATATGATGGGGTGGCTTGGCTGACTGGCTTTATTTTAGTGTGTGTGGATTGGATTATGGAGATAATCAGCGACAGGCTAGAAGAGAGTGAGCGGAGCCGAGGAAAAATTGTAATACGGGAAGGCTAATGGATATGCTGATGCTGACTGTGAAATAGGGGTCGAGCTCGGGTCGGGTATTTCGGGTCGGATCGGGTCGGGTACCCGTCTCGGTTCGGGTATTTCATTTT
>JAQFXY010000656.1:0-19967 GCA_034693865.1 Ceratophysella sigillata | reverse complement strand
TTTTGCGGGGGAAGAATGATGTTTGAAGAAATTGAGTGTATCTTGAGCTTGTGGTTTTTTAAGCGTTGTTCAAGATATAATATAATATTAATAATAAGTAAAATTTGGTTTAGCTATTTTTACCGCAAATGAATAAAATAACAACCTGTAATATCATGCAAAGCAATTCGCAAACCGCAGTGTCTTGGTATGTCACATGTCACTAAAAATAAGTAAACATCAACATATAGTGGCGGGATCGGGAGCCTGTAGCAATGGAAATAAGCATAACAGTATGACCATGTCAATACCTAATAGATTGCCATATCCGTCATATCAATAGTCGTGTCACAGGCTTGACTAGTTTAGTAAAACAATGCGGGGTGATCGGTGATATTATTGATTTTCATAAATATACTTCCACGAGGGTTGTTAATTGCAAGGAACCTTGGATTACACGGTGCAGTACAGTATTCTGCTCTCCATTCATTCGGCTTCTTTCCCCCATTATGAACAATTGCATTGGACCCATTCCAATATGACATATTTAAACAACAATAATGGTATTGTGGGTTGTGACCAACGTGAGCAAACTGTCGATCACATAAGCCACACGAGGTCGATTTAATAAGTATCTCCAGAAAATAGATCAGCATGACTTACGTTCCAGCCACCAAAAGTTGGCCAAACTTGATCCGCAAGCGTTCCATCGACTTCATCCGGTTTGAATTGAAACTCTTGAATGGTTTTCCTCTCACTTGACTCATATTGAAGTCGTATAGATGAGAATCTTTCGAAGAATTCTGCGTCTGCATCTGGCACAGTGCTAAGGATTAAGAAAATAGTTTTATATGTTTAATTTAAACTTTATCATGGTTCTGGTTTCTCGTGTCAATGGTATTTAGTAGAAATTGACAGTTTAATGCACAAATCTTTAACCCACCGTGACTTCTTCCTTATTCGTTTTATTGGTTTCAGAATATCTTTTAATTCCACCATTACTGCGTCTATTGATCAAATGAACGACCTTTTACGACTCACTGACAAAACAACTTAAGTCGGTATATAGCAAACAGGAATAATCATTCCCTCTAAAGGTGAGTATAAAGTCAGACCGTCAAGTATTGACGTGGATTGACGATTGACTCGTGAACTTGTAGCTTCGAATCACGAGAAGCACGATTCGTTCCTAATTCTCGACTGATCTTGGGAACAACAATGTTTGCATCTTTAGTTATAATATATATGCGTGTTGTATTGGGATTACGAAGAATTCGCATGACGTGTTTAGGACAAATCTCACGTATAGGCCTACAAGTCAGAGTCTTGGAAAAACTAACAACTACTTAGGAATGAAATTAAATCGAATAAAAAATATGTAAATTGTAAGTTCACAAGTACCTCAGAATTAATGTATGAAATTTATACCCGAAGGAGCTGTGCAGGAAATTACTCAGCAGAGTTTAAAATAGCCCCTTGGCAGTAGGCAGTGCGGGAGTAATAACAATTAGCATAAACAATTCTACAGCTCTATAGAGCTAAAAATAGAGAATTTACATTGTGTGAATCAGTCTTTGTAATTATTTGCATCATGTCAACATGGAGAAGCTTGAGGTTCTTCCAGACAGTCCATCAATCTGAAATCATTCCGTCTCATACATTACGTAGTTCCCTAGTCTAGCCTAGTACGCAATTCCTAGTTCCGAAAACTGTTTTTTAAGCTCGGGTGATAATTAGTACACCGTAAACGCTTGACGTTGAATCCACAAGCAGCTATTCATAAATTTTTATTGCTACTGTTATGCTGTTGCCTGAATATTAGATACAAATGCATCAGTCGAGGATCACTGAAATCATAGGAGGATAAATATTCCTTAATTTATGTGAATATATTAACCTGCACCTGCATTCTACATATGTACTTCTACATATATGCATAGCAGTAGTGCTGTACTGAAGTTTGCATTTGGATGCTTGAATGCAAGGTGTTTATTTATCTGCTTCCATGTGCATGTCATATACGCCACAACAATATGCGCCACAGCAATATGCGCCACACGTCAAGTACGCAACATTCAATATGCGCCAAATACAATATGCGCCAAATTATCCGTAAACTATAACGAGTATGCTGTATACTGTATTCATTGACTACTGTGTGGTTTATACAATTGAAATACCTAACCTAACCTAACCTAACATATCCTAACCACTACACCATCCTTTATATTGCACATAGGTAAGCATTAAACTAAAGTCATTGATACTTAAACTATTGGATTTTTATTTTGGCGCATATTGTACGTGGCGCATCTTGAATGTGGTGCATTTGACGTGTGACGCTTATTGTAGTGTGGCTCATTATATGACGTGCTTCCTTTATCTACGTACAGTGAGCTATAGACGTTCTTCTCTCTGCTGCCATTACTACAAATTCATAGATGTACATATCTTTGATTTTGATAAGATAAGCGCTGTACTATTTAATACAGGACAAGAAACCCGAAACACGATATTTTTAGAATTTAACTGAAATTAGAACTCAAATTCTATTTCCCACAGGAGGACAGGTTACTGAGCATAGCATTTCAGTTCAGAGTGAATATATGTACATAGGTTTAAATAATTCATAGCGTTACTATGTAACTGCAAAGGGTATAATAGGAAATCGGTAATAATTCGAATCAGAATAATTCTAAAAGGTGTAGTACAATACTAGGACGAAGTTTAGTTGTACTTTACATACGCACATTCATATTTAAAAACCTTACACTTTCTACATACATAGTTTAACAATTGATTTTATGATTCCAATTAACTTTCGCAATAATGTATACTTAAATGCAAAGGTGTGAAAGAAGCAATCCATAATATTTGTACACTGGATAATGCAACAGTTAAAGCGACAGCAAAGACGTTACGTGGTTTGTAAAACATTTGTACTTCCCATGAATCCCCAACACATGGATTGCATCTAGTTTTTAATGCAATAGCTTAATCATTGTATAAACAATTGCTACAGTTATTCTTCTCGTACATGGAATTTCTAAACCCGATACCCAATTTTATCTTAGTTGTGTTCTATGGAGAAGTATTGTGTATCTGCAATTAGTCATTAACGGTTCTACAAAATCGTAAGCAAGCAGGTTATATTTAATTTGCAATCCATGAATTAAAAGTGAAACTCAAGGGAAAGTAAAAACTGGGATTTTAGGCATCAATATCAACCTACAGGTATTTTTGTGTTTCCAACTAATTGAGTACTACGATATTCTAAAATTAGACAAATTGAGAAAGGATATAATAGCTTCAATGTTTGAGCTTTTATCAGGCGAAGTAGGTATCACTTAATATTATTTAAATTTTTACAATCATTGAAGGGAACGTCGCTATAAATCCACATAACGTGCTGGAAATCAATGCAAAATATACAAAAAACCTATTACCACGCTCATTAGTATTCCACACGTTCGCACATTCGACAGGTAATACAATTATTACAGGTTAATTTCAATGCATAATTCATATGTTACACAGTGTCAATATCAATGCTTAATATTCATTTAAGCCGATGATAATATATGTGAATGCCATATGCATATGAGTCTGTTAAACAACGCTTTCTCTTCAATAAATGCATGTTTTTTGCAGCTAAAATTACAAGACAATTCAATTAGCAATTCTGAAAATGCTCACTTTTACAAATACATTTTGATGCTTAAACGGTATTTTTCAATGACCAAATACAATACACCATATTAATACTGTATAATGTATTGTATGCGTTGTAATCAATGTTTTACCTGATTCCATTAGCCAAAGCCTGAAGCAAAGCCTGCTTTCTAATATTAACTCCACGAATTCTCGGAGCTCTCGTTCTCTTTGGAACAATAGGTGGCTGGGAGCTCGGTGAAATGGGAATAATGTAGGATAGCTGCGGAGGCATCGATGCCTTTGGAATATCCGCATGATGAATTTTACGTGGTTTTCGAGGAAACCGGATTCGTACGTTGAAACACTCGGTTAGCATAATCGAAACTTAGGTTTCCAGAGTCGATACGAATTAAGAAATACACTAACTGAATTATTAATTCGTGAACTTAGTGTCAAATAATGTCACTTCTCGGCTTTCAAATCACTTTTCAACACACTGCTGTACGTCATTGGATAGACGGATGAGGGCCATGAATTATGAAAACCACAATGTCAGAGTCAAGATCTGATGATTCGACAATTCATTTTCTGTACTAGAACTCAATCTACCGCCACTTTTGTCCTTTGTTTGTTTTGGGGTTTCCTACCTAAGTTGTAATTAAACTCTGCTTATTGTTCGGAGTACGCATCATGAGCTGATGTCTTCTACTCTCGCCCAGCTAAGATTACAGTATTAAATAAAATTATTGTTAACTGCTACCGAAGGTCAAAATGACAAGCCAACTGTGCAGATCGAAATATTCCAGTTTTCGGAAAAGACGATCTCTGGAACACAACTAACTCACGACTAATCGCTTGAGCATGATCATGCTAGACTTGAAATCAATTAAAATCCTGCACGGAATGACGGAGGTATAACCCACAACTTGTTGCCAAACTAAAAACACAAGCAAAAATTTGACCACACAACACAGATTGTTTACGTATGCAAAATCCTCAGCGTGCACACACTAAGGAAGCTTGGTGGATTTAATTCTAGTCTTGCGACGTAGGTAGGATATGTGCACCAACTAATTCAAGACGAGTTTTGTAGATTCCAGGAAAAAACGAAGTGGAAAAATGATTGGAACAAGTTTTGATACTAGTAAATACAACGGAATACTGAATAATTAAGCGGTTTGCCCAGGTAAACAGGCTCTTGTGACACGAGCAATGAGCAACGTGCAACGTCTGACCATGTACTAAGCTGTAATCTTCAGTAACCCGGTTAATTGAGGAGTAGCTGGTGGGATCCGAGCCAGCCGAAATAATGTTACGAATAACTTTGTAGATCCGTTCACTATTTTGAGTTATCTCCAATGTTTAAACATGATTGTTGAGAGAGTTAAAACTGTAATGAGACAATGGTCCCATGAATCCTCAGATTTTCCTTTCAGTTTTTATTACATGACTCAGTGCAGAAAATGTAGAAAAAAGGGTTCATGCACCAGTGGATCTTCACATTATTATTATTATATTCCATCCGTACACAAACAGAATCCTATTCCTGATATCAGCATGCATTATTCTACAGATACATAGCTGAGTACATGGGCTAATGTTCAGTGTAACGATGAACTCCCACTGCTGCTGCAGTCTCCAATGACAAGGATGTTCACCATCAGTTTAGCTCATTATTATGAAGAGGTGAGTGAGGTCTGTCATCCATTAACTTATTGTTTTATTAAGCTGGACGGTGTTCCTATTTACCTATAGAGTTTCCTTTCTCTAATGTTCAAACGAATTATTATACACAGTTTCCTGAGTTTAACTGAGCTTTAATTTACCCTGTACGCCTTTCAACTCCGAACATTATCATATTAACTCACCTGTAAGGTACCAACAACATGGAAAACTGTAGGAATGCTAGAAAAGTAGTACATGAGTCTTTTAGGTTAATCACGCCAACAATTACGAAGAATTTATTGTACAGACAATAACGAGGCATTAAGTTTTTATGGAACTTTCCATGTGCGGGAGCGTCCTGTGTAAATATAAGTCAAATAATATGTTTATACGGTACGTACACTGATTATAATACTACAGAGCTGCTCACTGTAAGTTGACTAGCGATTACATCACCGCTTACGGCTACAAATGTTGAATTCCAGTTATTAGGTTATTATCCATACATACAACTGCGCTAAAATTAGTTCGTACGTTCGTAAATTAGGACCTGCGTTTTATACCACAACGAGAAAACCTAAATCAAGAAAATATTTAAACTGAGATACAAGATACAAAACCGAGAAAGTACAAAGAGAAAAATTACCTAAATCGAAACGGCCTAAACCAAGAAACCACCTACACCGAGAAAATTCAAGAAAACGGAGAAGCTGCATAATGAATCAATTACTAGCGAGCCAGTAGAAATAATAATATTTATGTTGTAGGATTACTGTGCCGTGATCAGGATGATACATATAATTCTTCTACATATATAGAAATTATATACGTAATGTGAGAAGTACATAAATCAGCTATAATTCTTAAACTTTAAGCCTGGCGGATACAGTTATAACAATACATTTCATTCAAACAATCATGGGTGTTTTTAATGCTAGTGCTTACCTGATTCAGATTACCTAATCAGTGTTCACTTTTTGGGATTTTCTTTTGGTATAGAAGAGTACTGAATTCAACTATCTGGTGTACTATGTCGTGTGCAAATACTTTTACATTTGTTTGGCTTGGTTTTCAAGAAACATTTCTCCAATATAATATGCTTGCATCAGTAGGGGTTCAGGCCAATACTGATGTTTATGGTTTATGGAAGGATTTTTTTTATTAGTCCTGCTTTATCATGATTCTCAATTCTGTAGCCTTCTGTATATTTTTTTTTCTAATTTATACAAATGGCTGAAGAAATATCAATGCCCAAATTCAGGAATGGTAATTACGCATGGGTTTTCGGATAAGTTCATAGTTACCTATGGTAATTCAATCAATTTAATTATTTGGCCGGATGTTAGTGGAGTTTATATCAATTTTCGTAATGAGTAATACAGCTAAGTAAAAAACTTTGTTAGTTATTGTGTTCTTCAAATACTTTTTCTCGTTAATCTGTTTACTAGGTACTAGTTTGGATTTACTCGATTTACTCTACACAGTAACTCGATATTTGGAGGTTTTAGGCCCGTGATTGTGGCTATGCTCTCAGAATCCACAGTTTAATGTGACTTCGATTTGTGCTCTGTTTTAGCATACAATAACAACAGGTGATATGACAGGTCGTGCAGTGTTAAAGGAGGTATGCATCAATGAAACTCGTACAGATATATAGCATTCATAAATACATATATACACAGAGAAGTATACTTAGATAGCTATGTATATATTAATATGGAACTTTCATAAGTGAATTCGTGGACAAAATCGTAATACACTAACGTGCAATCTACATAATATCGTCACACAATCAATAGAGTAGAAACAGCCGTTGTGATTTTGTGATGCACAGTATTCAGTATTAAATAACCAGGCTTACGTGAATTCAGTAGAATTGACTCAATAAACTGCGCTCAAATATGTCGCCTAAAAACGTACAGTACTTTGGTATGCTTCTCTGAGTCGAATTGAGAATTGTTTTCATATCAGCGCTACGTTTGATGTTAATGTCATGTCTATTTGCTTACTGTACGGGCGTACATATGTTGGTTTAAATAAATCTCTAGTGTATTTGTTTAGCTAGACTGATCGATTTAGAAAATTAAGATTTTGATTTGGGACGTATTTAGTTGTTTAAAATGTATATAATCGCGACAACAAAATTCCAAAAACTGTATTGCATTGCGTGAACAAATTGTATTTTATTAGGTTCTTTCTACTACGACAAACATGCCTAGTTATAAATGCAAAGGTGTACTTACACACGCTGCCTCGAAAGAAAGGAGTCGTGGAAGTAAATAAAAGATTAGAGCTTGTAGATCTGAATAATTATGTCACATCCAAGCGAAACGCAACTCAATGCAAAAGATGTTGGTCAGTATTTCAAGTTGTATGCTTTTAATATTCAAAATAAATATAGACCCCATGTCCAATCATGCTATCCTAATCTCTGTCTCCGATTTATAAGAGCTACCACTATTGTTCAATGAAAACAGTAATCCGAGCCAAGTTTGTTTTTCTACGACCAGGCTAACTCCAAGGCTTTCCTGAACCTGACTTCGACCTTCACGGCTACTATGTATGTATTTTACGTAGCAGGAACCGGAATATACAGTATTTTGGCATGTATGTATTTTGGCATCTTAATTCCAATATTTTGTATATTTGCGATCAAGATATACATTTTTGCGAATTACTGGCTACTGTAAACCGACGCACAATCGAAACTAAAATTCCAATTATTAAAACACTTTATTGCTAAATACATGAGCGAAAACGAGGCATTGTTGCCATCTCGCTTGCTATTGTTGTAACCATCAACTTGACACTACGTCAGGCCGAAGAGTACATACAATAATATTTGGCAATATTATCTAAAGGGAATTCCGTACAGAGCGTTATAAATACAAGTTAACCTTGACAATTTGCAGTGGTTGGAGTGTTATCATCATGAACATGAACTTGATTTTGTTCCTTTTTTACTTTACATCTGTACATGAATTTATTTGTTTTCGCCGTGCATTTAAATGAGACAGTTCAGAGCTTAGCTGTCACTATGCGGCAGTGCTCTGCTCAAGTAATGAAAGGCAATAAATCACATGCAAAAACGTCTAGTTTCTGCAGAATTGATACATACATAGTATTCACTCAACTAAACGACATGGCAATGCTCAATTATTGTCGTAAGAATGGACATTCGTTTGTTACGTGTTGTATCTGTATCCCATAATGTCACAGTACCAGCCCGGTAATCTATTGAAAAATATATAAATAGCTGCAAATGCATTTTAAGTAGCTCAGAAATATTGCATGCATAATGATACGACAGAGCACCTCACAACGAGTTGGCTAGCCATTTACTTAACGGTGGAAATTGAGAATTGCACATGCCGTATTTACATATTTTACCATTTTTACCAGCATGCTAGGCTTGTACATTGCAAAGTAACCGGGAAAACCTAAAACGGGAAAGCCTAAACCGGGAAAATCTAGACCGAGAAGGTGCCAAAACCGGGAAACCTAAACCGGGAAATAACAAAACCGGGAAAACCTAAACCGGGAAAGCCTAAACCGGGAAAGCCTAAACCGGGAAAGTACCTAAGCCGATATAACCTAAACCTGGAAAATCATGTGTCAAATAATAAAGTCAACTACGGATGGCAGAATGATGACCGATGAATGACATTATATGATATGGAGTCTTAATTTGTCGGAAATCAAAGATTGCTCGGGATTGTGCTGTTCAACTTTCTGCGGGCCTCACTGTATAGCTAAAAAATACTAATTTCAGGTATATGAATAGTTACCCATATAAGCTAAGTATTTGAAAATTCATTTATGAAATAATACATAATCTCTGCTAAATATTTCTTCCCAATCAATCACTGAACCGTAGATGCAAATATTTAGCCACTCATGAGGGTTCAAAAGTAGGATTCATCGAGACAGAAATAATTTAATTATCCAAGAGATAAACAGGGTAGGGGAGCCAATGATCAATGATTCATTCTGCTTTCCGCTCTTCAGACGACCTTAATTCACCTGAAATAGCTTCTACCATCTGCCAGCTCATCAGTTACACAGGGCCGAGTGTAGAGAAAGACCATGAAGTACCTTGCATTTTTTATCCACTTTTTTACTGAAGTTTAAAAGGCGAGTTCGGTTTGTGGCTCAACTTCCGGTCCTCCAATAACAAAAATTAAACACTATCCATCCAATTGTAGGATGTATTATGTAAACTTGCTGTTCAGGGTGGAGATCAGCTTTTGGATTTACTAGTTTTTTTCTGAATGAACACAATGGGCCAAGTGCAGGTGTGCCGTGGATTTAAAAATAATGGCGAAAAATCGGGCCCATAATCGGCTGCTCAATCTCAACCTATTGAAGCAGACTGCTGCAGGTACCCTAAGTACCTACCTTAAAACTGCAACTCTTATTGAAATAAATGGTTTGCAAACTTCATCGGATACGATCCGTAATCTTAACATACATAATTACTTTATCGTACGTATATATTTATATCAGAAGAAACGTGTCCCGTCAGTACGCCGTTGTATAAAAAACTTGAAGCAATTTGGGTTTCGAATCATTTCCTAAGAAAACCCAACCCGAAGAAGTCAACGATCCGTAACGCCAGGTGCTTTTGACTTCCTCCTAGACTCTGTTTTATGCAGTCTTACAGCGCTACACTATTGTAAGGTACACGGTTCATATTGGCCCACGAGAATCCACAATCAGCAGAATCAAGTAAAAGTTGACAGGTGGAACGGTAGAGTGTAAAAAGACTGGACGAGAACCAGGTGTATGAATTTCTTAAGAAAAAGTAAGAAAGTTTATAATTTACATTACAAGTTCTAACCTTAGGCTTTGATCCGATTCTGATGCAGGCTTTTGCTGGGATAAGTCAAACGAAGAGTCGGCTTGAATACCGTCAGAATCTCCAACACCAGGAGCATTATCCACATCTGCAGATTCATTTCTTCCGATTTCACACTCGGGCACTTCGTCTTTCCCGTCTTCACTTTCCGGGTAAGCCGGTGAACCTTCAGGAGTAGTGACTGAAATAGAAATACTTTCCGACATTTCGGATCCCACTCCACGTAGTTCCACCAAAGATACTAATGGACTGGACGGAGCGGAGTGACAGCAATTCCTAAATCTAACTCTGCATGTCCTTCTGATCTTAAAGCTTGGAAGAAAGGAATATCAAGTCACGATAGGAGAATGCAGGATCGTGAATCGTATAATGCTCAAGTACAAGCAGCACTGTAAATGGCTTGCATAGCATCTTAGCATCCCACGTAGTGCAAATTGCAAAGGTAAGCGTATGAAGAATATGTGTAGGAAGTTTCAAGCGTATACATACTTATTTGCAGAAGTGTATTTCTTCATATAGTACAGCTCTATTCCAAGATATAGCAGCTTCAGTAAGGAAAAATCGAAGGAATTTTTTTTTATAATGATGACATTGAAGATTCTCTCGTAATATAATATACTTAGGAGCCTTGTTAAGGTGAGTAAGAATCCACTGAATACCTCTGAGCTATGAGATGGACTTCAAGAATACTATCTCAAGACTCCAAGCAGAATCATAAATGTGTGTGAATCCACAAGATATCAACATAAGCAAATAAGGTAGACGACTTAACCACAATATCGACCGTCGTGGAATCACAGAACTAGTCTATCCTCTGGAACACTCTATTTTATTACTAATGGCATCATCATTGGAAATAGGTGCCTTACATCACCGAAGTACTTGCATCCATCCTGCAGGCGACTCATCGTTAATAAGAATTAGTTAAAGACGCAACACTGGCATGGTGGCCTTTCAATTAAAGCTGCACCGTGAAACATGGCAGATGGCATTTGAACATATACTCGTACCTAATGATCGAGAAAAGATGCACCAACATGCCTGCCGACATAATATTCAAGATTTAGCTCTTTCTTTATCATGTTGCAATTTTTCTTGTTGTATTGACTCGTTGCACATATTTTTTTTAGGTTATCTGTACTATCTGTATCCAGGGGCATTACTGGTAGGGCTGCTGAGAGAAATGCCACATGGAATTATTTTACGTTACCATATTTAGTATCTACCTATATGTGAGGGCATATTAATTATGCATCAACTAATGCGAGTATTATTTTTCCAAAAAAATATACAACGGTAAGCTCGACTGAATATTTTTGATGACAGTTTGCATGAATAGATGCTTAAAATCACGTTTGACAAACAAAGGTTCCAACCACGTACAATGGAAGACAAAAGACTATAAAGAGGAAGGAGTTTTAAGGTTGTATATATCTTATCTGTCTGCATTTTGATTGATATAAAATAAAATACGAAGTTAGTCAGTGTACTTGAGAGAAGATGTGGTTCTGTAATAAGACGATAATGACTCGACGAGATGGATTGTATAATTTGCCTTAAACACCCTCAAGGATTATTCCGATGGTGTACCTGCGGATGTGGCTCTTTGTTTTCCCATAGGCAATATATTTTTGTCCATTCTTTCAGTCCTTAATTCTCCATTGTATTCGTTGGATACACGGTTTTATACGGCGAATACGAAACACGCCATATGCAATATTACATATATATATTAACAAAATACCAAATCAAGAATCAGTGCTAAGTACTGAACCTATGGTAGGCACCATGATTGGACACCCTGGTTCAATTCGTAGTTCGTCATAATGTCCACATCAATAATGTAATAACAATTTCATACATTCTGCACATATGTATTACACTGATGAAGTACTAAGCTCGTTGGTTTATATTGGTTAGAATTAGTGGAAGGTTTAGGTTCAATATACTCATTCCTGCTTCACTTGCTATGATAGACGGTGTATGTTTCACCTTGAAGCTTAGGGTTGTTTACCAAACTTCGAAAACTGGACACTTAGAAACACAGAAAACAAACGGTTATACTTACTCAAGAATTGCTAGTAATACCATTTTATTTGAAATTACACTCGCATTGACGCCCAAATGCAAATGATTTCAAAATAAAATAATAGCCAAGTAATTGGTAATGCATTATAATGACTTGAAACTAAGGAGGAGGCAAGAAACATTTTGCTATAAGAATAAACGAGTCGTATTTTGGAGTTCTTAAGCTTTTTTTTTAAAAAAAGCTATGTGTTTATTTGGTCAGATGCTGAATTCGCTGTGGTTAAGGTAAAATCAACATTATTAATTCAACACTTCTCATGATTTGAAGAATTTACATAATTGCAGTTGCTAAATATTTATTCATTTGAGGGAGGAATTCTTCTATGTAATTAAAGTTGTCGTGAATGATCGTGATTTACTAAAAGTGCGTAATCCATAATCCATCCGTAATCCATGTTTTACACGCATTCATGGGAGTGCAACAAGTTTCTTATTTACAATTTACCTTACGACACACCCCAAATTATTTCATGCATAAAAATGTATTCAATGGTTTAGAAATTAGCTTTCGTTGGAATTCATACGTTGTGGAAACAAGAATCAACAAATTCATCGATTTATCCACGCATGATATCGTGACTGTGACTACCTATACTTTTGAGTTTTATTCCAATTTGCTCTTTCTGGCATTTCCACTCAATGTTAATATGCAAAGGTACCTGCAACCGTCAAAAACGAATTACGCATCCGCGTCAGTATTCATCGTAATACCTAATTAGCAATTCTTTGACGGATTGAATTAATTAATTTTGTACCTATTACCGTCTAACCAGTACTATTGTTTCTATATTCGTCAATTGTTATGCAGCAATAAAGCATAATATGCCTATATTCAACACGTGCATGTGGAAGTTCGTTCAACTTGATGAATGACCTACTTACTGTAACAGATCTTTTTGAGTGTATTTGAACATAATTATTCAAAGTAGTAATTTAATTTGCATTAGATTGGATAGGCTTTCGTCAATTTCACCTAATTTGTCTCCTGCTTTAACTTTGATAGTATCATGCTAATTCAGTAATTTCGGTACTTTGTTACCTTCTACGGATGAGTGTCATGCATGAATTAGAGAAAATTAAACTTTCAATTTTCACTCATAAGTGAAACTGACATCCTGCAGGCCTACGCTTTGTCAGTGTAGTACAACTGTATTGTGTTCGGAAGTTCAGGAATCGTTTAAAACCCGAGCTGGATATAGTGCATTTCGGAAAATACAATGAAGTATTAGTATAACAGCTTAAATACCAAAAGGTACTATTTCGTTTATTCATTCATCATACATACTGAAGGTAAATACCAAAAAATGTGAACATCATATACCCCAACCCCATCGGAATTCATAGCTCAAGAGTTTGCTCTAAGTTCCGATATGTAAAGAATAGAGATTTCGGTTTTTTCATCGGCTGAATTTTCGAGGCATCAGATTCGGAGTCCTTCTTCACGGCAGCAAAAAATCTTTTAATTTTAGGAGTAGATGGTTCTTCCGGAGTTGCCGATTCCCTGTAAAGATTGGTCAGATGTTGAGATCCTCAGTTTTGGTAAGAGTACTTCAGGACGACATACGCCGCCTCATCATTATATTTCAACAATTTATTTTACAATGTAAAGTATAATACAAAAACGTAAAACATAAAAAACATTATGCCTCGGTTACCGTTAGTCCCTAAACGTGTAGAAATTAACTCGTTTTAGTTAAACGTTACGAAAATAGCATGCGTAAACTTACTAAAACCATAATGGTTTGTTAGCCAGAGCATGGTGGTTTAAATAATAATAATAACAATAACTTTTGGTGGTTTTGATTATTTGATTTTTGCATTGTAATTTACAATATGAAATAAATTGTTGAAATATTTATTTTGAGGCGGCGGCACATCTCGTCCTTAGGAGAGATACGTACCCACAACTGAAGTATTTTTAACTAACTTAAAATTATGATCTAATAGCAAAAACGAGCAAAACTGCTCGATGTGACTATGCCCAACCAATTACCAACATGTTTAGTTTAACCATTCAGGAGGGAATTATTTTTTGAAAATAGTGTATTCAAAGACCGAATTGTATACATTGTATATAAATTCTTAATTTAAAAAAAAATAGCTATAAATTGGCATCGCAGGGTGGTTTTGATTTTTCGTTATTTTTACAACAGAAAATAAAATGTTAAAATTGTAAAGAGGCCTGAGGTCGAAAGGCGTTTCACGTCCTTAATTAAAGCGTTTAAGGATCACTATAGTGATAGTATAGTGAGCGGAACTTCAAGCCTGCTATCCCTAAACTATGTATTGGAAAGTGTTAGGTTAACAAGAATACAGAAGGGAGTCTAAATTAATTCAGTAATAAAACCGTAATAAATACATTGAAGTTATACATAATTATTCAAAATGCATAATGATGCATATGGTAAGTATTACAATTACTTTACTGCTTTTTAACATTCAGACAGCAGGTATTTCAGAATCTTCATATTACGAGTTCTCATTAAGTTTCATTTTCTTATATTAAATTGAGCATTTGTAAAGAAAATTAGGATACAACAGAAAACATACCATTTGACATTGACAGCCTTTTCCTTCAGCAAAGCTTCGGCAGTAGACCAACTATTACGCACGATGTTTGGAAATCCAAATACAGGATCAATATTCTTCTTCAAAAATTTCTTCGTGACTGGATCTGTCAAAGATCGGATAAATAATACTAAATAGTCTGGCCTTATGAATTTGAATCTCCACTTTTCTTTTTTTTAAGACAAACCTGCCGGATATCCGCTTCCCCAACCACCATTTTCCAAAACAACATTGGAATCAATGGGATAGACCCAATCCTTCAAAGCTCGATCTCGAGCAACTTTTGCAAAAATACTTGCCGCACTAACTGTCTTATATTTTGAATCAGCCTTTTTGTCGACCTTAATCTCCATTTCTGGAAAAAGTTTTTGCAGTTTTTCCTAAAAGAAAATAGGAAAGTACTTATATAAATATAATTCATGATGGGTGATGGGTAAATCAAGAGCCACAGTAACTGCAATGTGTGATGCTGGCTGCTAACCTGATACTTATCCATAGGACCGACTGTATCAACAAAAACTTTAGAAATCATCACACCCCTGCTGGAAAGTCCTCTGATAAGTTCAATAGCAGCATCGTGTGATATTTCATTGAGACTGTTTTTCTGCCTTCGAAAGCTTTTAGCTGAAATTTGAGTTGGTGAAATGAATTTCAGTCCGAAGGCACATCCATCCCGTTCCGCTAGTTCAGGTAGTAGTTCTTCCCGAACCTTTTCAGTGAGCTGCTTGGAGTCATTTATCTTCTTGATGCTATTAATGAGAGTTGGCAAGTCACCGGAGGTCGATGCACTCTTTTGCTTCTCTGAATCAATGACACTACAGAATATTCCGTACACCATAGGTCCTGAAATTCGAAGGTTCAAAGCTATCAAAATACATATAATGGGTGTTGGTATTGGTAATAACAATAATGATGCTACACCACCACAGATAAAATTAAACCAACTCATGAATACATAATTTATAAGTTATAATTGCATGCACCTATGTACTATAAAGTACGTTAAGTTAACGTTAATTTTTCTTCATTATACTGTCTTAGCGAACAGGTTAACCATTTAAGTTAATTAGACTATTATTAGCAATTCGCAAGGCTCTGCAGATAGCACACGACACACGTACCAAAATTGGTTATTAGCTATTGGTTTGTTAAAGTAAATAAATAAATAAAAATAAATAATAATTGTTTTGTTAGAGGATTTTGCAAAAATCTAAATGCCACTAAAGAGCGCGGCATACTATCCTCTATACTGATAACTTGATAACGATGAGTGATAATTGATAATAAAATACAGAGATATACATAATGCAGTGTGTCATATACATATACTTACCGAGAACCGGACCTCGTCCTGCCTCGTCAATGCCAACAGCGCAGAAGTTCGTCTTACACATTTCAGGAATATCACTGAATACGGTCAAGTCCTTGTTGTTATTCTGTCCAAAGTGAGCCGCGGCTTCTTTGAAGCAATCCATTTCCCCTCGTTTAGTTTGTAGATAGGTAATAATTATATGTGCTACTGGACCTCTAACTAACTTGTAATTGTAACAGAACTGGCGAGTGAACCTGCGTGAACAACAAACAACGAGATAATAATATGAAACAGTAGAACAAAGAATCAGATGTTTGGGTGTCAGGAAATAAAAGTCGAATCTATGCCTGTCTGTCAACTGTGCTCTTGAGTGTCCTGAACAAGATAAGAGTGAGAGTGACAACAGAAGACTGCTGAATCCTGAAGAATAGGTTTTTAGGAGGGAGATTTCTTTTACCGCCACCAGATTTTGAAATGCATGAAGCTCGACCATCTGTATTGATAGGGTCATATGTACCTCAACCCATAAACCTACATGTCAATTTCTGCCTGGTAAATCGTAACACACAAGAAGGGCATCAATAATTCAAATACACCAAATTGAAGTTAATTTCATTGTGGATCTGTTGGGCTAGTAATATTGGGACGAGAGAAAAAGAGAAAAAAAAATCTTCAAACTCAATTTCCAGTTGAGCGTTGCGGAGTTTTGATTTGATCAAACTCAATTTTTTTGCCAGTCTAGGTAAAATTTTAACTTTTCCGATAGCGAAAACGGCTGGGCTATTGAAACAATGAATATACCCGAACGCTGACCTAAAACAGGTCAGAAACCCAGAATTTTTAAAATGCTTGGCACTTTTTGGTAATATCTCTTTTCGCGTTGCGCATCTGCCGCTTGCAAGCGATTGTCAAATATTATTATGTCATAAGACCCGCAATGAAATTGTGTTCTATTTGCGGTTCCTATAGTACGTCCTCCGTGAGCAATTTAGCGATACACGAAATAACAAGGGTAGGTACAAAGTAATATGTCACCCGTATGTAGTATGTTCACGCATGATAATATACCTACCTACTAGTTTACTTAAATATCATGTCCCTTGATTCTCTATTCAAAACTTCTACACACGCGTAGAGTGTATCTAAGGTTGGATTGCCCCTTAGCTTAGGTTCAATCCAACCTGTATCTAACATAATAGAATTTACATTAGCTATTATATATGTATACATTTTGTTAAGTTTAAAAAAATATTTGATTTACATCTACACGAACACTATAAAGTTTTTCCAAAATCACCAATTTCAGGTGAAACGTTCACTGGACCGCCTATGCAGTTTTTAAACGGCCAGTGAAAACCAATCAAAATAAACCGCATATTAAGAAGATCCATACGAAGTGGGAAACAGACGAATTAAATTCGATTTTACAGCTGAGTACTCACGAACCATAATACCTTAAACCTCACACCTTTTATATTTAAGTTGAGGCCTTCCTGACCTGAACATATAAAACATTGCAGTTGAGGCCTCGAACGCACTCGAACGTAAAATACCTAAGCAAGTGTTGTTGTTGGTCGGGGAATGCACACACACGCACATGCAGGCAAAGAGATTATCTACTGTAGTACAATATTTATTGGACGAGCTGTTTAATCCGGCCCAAGCTCAGATTAGAAACCGCGTCCATAGCTTGTCTCATTACTAGCAATGGATATTTCATTATTTGCAATTGAACGAACGTGCCAAGTGGGGGAGGGCATGCAGAGATCACGTTGGTCTCCAGAAGGTGAATTTCTTTTTGCACTCCGGTTTAAGCCCTGCCACAAAGCTCTGCTTCCATAGCCTACCTCCGCACAGGAAGATGGGGTGGAAGTGGAGTGGGCTTCATACTGTACGGTGGTGGAAGGTGCAGCCACCCGGTATACATGGCAACACAACACGAAGGATGAGGCTGACAGGTAGATAGGAGATGCTGATGTGGTTGGGTCGAGCTCTTGCATGAGATTATGAGAATTGTGATTTCTGGAATTTGCATTATCATGTAGCACTGTCCATTTGGGATTGGGATTGGGACAGTATGATTTGCCCTTGATCTACTCCTCCTCTCCCACCGGCCACGAGACCAGACTGAGTCTCAAAATTTCACATTGCATTCGACCACACTATCTATCTCATTCACACGTCTCGACTGCTGCTGCTGCTGCTGTTAGCCAGCTATAGGTCTCTGTCTGTCCACTCTGTTTCTCACCTCACTGGACTGGACTGACCAGAGCACAGTCTGACCTACACCCAGTAGGAACACGGGACACTTCGTTAGCAGCACACGGAGTCCACATATTAAGTATTATTATTACCTTTTACCAAAGACTATCGAGAGAAACAAATTACTAATTTAAATCATGATTTCATCGAAGCTCCGTGGTGCTGGCACCGCTTCCAAGTCATGGGCTCACTGTAAGTACCCATCTCTACTATTTTATTTGCATTAGTCATAGTAATATGTAATACTAGTAAACGTCATGTTCAAATGTCTATCCTTGTAAAGTTTATATCATGTGTGTGTTATGGAGTATGTGGAAGGTCGGAAGGTGAAAGGTAGGAACAGGTAAAGTGTCACAGGTCAGACACAGGATGCAGGACAGTAAGTGCTGTCCTGCGCTGTAAACTCGTATGTTTCATGCTTATCAACTTGCTGATAGAATGTAGGATAGAGGAAGCAGGAAAGACAAACTTCATCTAAGATATTGCAGAATTTCCATTCTTGACCCTTTTTACTATATTTGTGAAAGTCACATGAATGGCAAATATATTTTATGGTAGTTACAAAATTGGCCAAAAAAAGAGGAATTTTCGGTTTGCCATTCATGAACTTAAAAGTTTGCTATTTGAACGTTTGCCAATCTAACCGATCACCTTTGTAAGATGCTGTATCTTAAAATACGTATCTTGAGGACCAAAAGTACCTATTTAGGTACTTACTAATTACTTAAGTACGTTGTATTTTGAAAGGAGGGTACCAGTTTATCTTGTACTTTGTTTGTATCTGGGACGATTACTTCAGCAATACACGTTTGTTTACTGGTGCTCAATATTTTTAAGTGCTGAACGAATAAAAATTATCCAGAATATTGTCTTTATTTTTATAACGTAGAAGACATAAGATGAATCAAAGCTTTATTCAGTGAATATAATTATGATTTTAATGTCGAAGAAGTACTTGACTTTTAAAATATCTTGGGTATCTTGTATCCTCAAAACACATAGTTTAGGCACAATTGGCCATTTTGTATCTTGATGACTATTTTCAAGAAACTTATCTACGCATCAAAAAATGTATCTTACATAAAGTATCCTGTACTTATGTTGACAAAAATTAGTATCTTATCTTGAGTTTCTTACTTTTTAGTCGAATTTTAGGCTTTATTAAGATACAAGTATCTTCAAGTTACAAAGAGTACCTTGCTTAGCTCTGGAAATGAAATGAGACTGTGCTGAGTTGCTGAGCTGTCACTTACATATAGTGAATGATCACTAGACAAGGCAGGGGCAGGGGCATAGAGCATAGTATAATTTATCAAGATTCCGGATTTGGATAAGTAGCAGACTGCATGTTTTGAAGCAATGCACTATTGTGTATAGCGTTGTGTATAGCGTTGTATTGTGTATAGTGTAAGGTGAAGCGGGGCAAGATCGAATCAGAGGTAAGGTCGAACGAAGTCGATAGTTCGGCCAATTTGAGTCGCACTGTGATGCCACCTTTTGTAAAGTGTTGCTAAGATATCAATCTACTAAACTGTGTGCCAAATAGCGCGATTTTTAAGTTTATACTTGCCCATCTCCACG
>JAQFXY010000655.1:0-20027 GCA_034693865.1 Ceratophysella sigillata | reverse complement strand
CTACAGTGTATCTTTTGTTCATTGTCCACTACTCTCCTTCGCTAATTACCCATTTAATGGGGTTGAATAAATAATAATAATAATAATTGATGCAGCATACCTTGTTCAGAAGTTGAAGCTGAAAGTAAGCAATTTGGACTCCATCTATCTCCGATGATTCGCTTCTTGTTCACCAAATAAAACCAAGTACTTTCCTCTTGGAGGCCATATCCATCAACTGAAAGCTCTCGAAATCTCTATAAAAATTAACATGGTAATGAAATCAGTACTTACTCAAGTACTTGGAACCAGAACCCAAAACTAACCTCTTTGAACTTCTCATAGCCGATGGCATACGCTTTGTTGACAAACACTAGTGGAACAGTGATCAATTGACACCCGGGTTTCCCAATTGACTTTTCAACGTGCGAAGCAACTAGAGTCAACTCGTGCTCTGTCAACGGATCCGTTTCCCACCGAAACGACGTAATTTCGTCTCGAAGCAACCATTTTACCTGAGGATAAATATTGATATTATAGTACTGTGATAGTAAAATCATTTTTTTATTAAAAACTCCTTACGTCTTCAACAGTATGCTTCACTACTTGAAATTGCTGCGAAGGCAAATAAGGATAGCTTTTGCCAGGATAGTCAGAAGGCCTGCAATAAGAAAAATTTGAACTACGACGCAAAGTAGCACTGAAAAATTCATATAATTCAGAAATATAAGTACCCTAAAGTTGAGGTTTCTCTTGCACAGCTCAAATCGCCAGTTGAGGTCGGTACTGGTGAAAGACTAGGGTTTGAATAAGTTCGCATCCTCATACTGTCGGCAACTCTGTAATCTATTTCCTCAACTTCAGGTGCCACCGTGAGGAAAACGAACTCCATCAAAAGTTCCATTTTCTCACCTGAGTTTACGTCGCAAAATTTTTGACCTAGTGCTTCTGCTATTTCATCTTTGAAGACGTATACGAGACACAGAAAAAACAGCAAGTTAGTTTTGTCAAGGGTGAAGAAGATTGAAAACTAGCACTCCACTCAGAATTGACAACATACCCAAGCACGTCGGTATCTCATGAATCAGAAATGAGGAAGATGTACTTCCGTGTCTGTAAGTGCAGGCCAAGTAAAGAAACAATGGTACGGGACAAACTGCTTCCGAATGAAAATCTCCCCTGGGAAGTTAATGATTTAAGTACATTTTTCGAGTAATTAAGTTTGGAATTGTTCTACGACGATCATTGACTTACTCCTCTTCCGTTTGAACGATAAATTCATGTTCTAAAATTGATCCATCATGCTCATCATCCTGCGATCTTGGGTGTTCGTCTCTTGAGGGTGCTTGTAGAAAGTCAGAACATACCGAATCAGCTTTGACAGTAAGTGATTCCACTTCATCGTATTCCGAAATATCCTTGGACGAGTTTCCCAGACTTGGAATGATGCCCTTTACACAAATATCATGAACTTAGCTTTAATATTACGTGTGTCTGTGTTTACTTGATTAGAAATCAACTTAGAACTACCATTCAATAATAATCATACATGTGTCAACACCTAGCATTACAGTTACAAGAACCTCCAAATTACAACTGTAGCTGAAATTTGATTTGAAGCGTCCAACTTAATAATTCAAATTGTATTTCAAGTTTCAAAATTAGCAATCTGACAGAAGCAATCACAAAACAAATCCTTTAATCAAACCCCAATTCACACTGAGTGATTTGAGATTTCATCCAGGTATGTAGTATGCAGTATGCAGCATGTAATGTGGTACAGTACAAGAAACAGCGACTACATGAGGGACATTCACTGAAAACTCAAAGCGATTGAAGTAAAAAATGAACCTGTTTACCTACTTAAGCCTACGTCTCAAATCAAACCATTGTAAGATTGGAGAGTATATTTGATTGGCAGGGAGGACAGGACGCCCACAGGCTACACAAATATCTTAAATTCTGAAATAGTAATTAAAGTTCTGAAGTTCTACAGCAAAACAGAAAGTCACTTATTCCTCGTCCTCCCCCAGAGCTTCTCCACAAATATAACTGTTATAAGTGGATCAAACTGCATACAGTACAGAATACTAGTAGATCAATGCAACAGGCAACACCAAAACCACAACTAAAACAACATTAATCACACAGGGCTGCGGGACACGAAGGCACGATGGATATATTTAGTTTCTAGTTCATTAGGCGGTGATAAAATTGAAATTGAAACAAACTGCATCGAAAATAATTTTAAAAAAAGAGCCTGAGGATTAGCTGCTATTGGAAATAGTGCTGAAGAAAGGCTAAAGGATGTTTTTCGGTTTTTGCTAAATACAAAGCGAAAGTTAGTGAAATTACAGGAGATTGGGCGGCATTGGAAAGCGGTAAGTACCTTCGCATTATGGTCGCGAATCGTTAGAACCGTGTATCCTTTTTCTTCAACCTTCTCTGGGTTCTTCTCATCCTTTGCAGCATATAAATTGTCAATATTAAACGTGTAGTTCTCATGTATTCATGATTCTAGCTGCAAATGCGACCGCACTGGCAATGTTTATCGCCATATACATAGATAACCAGGAGATCAAATACAGGTTCAGTTCAATGACATTCATTTCCCCCAAAACGCTGTTAATTGTGGATATGAATTGAGTCAAATAACCTATTCTGAGCGATTCTTAAATTAGAAATACGATTTGAAAACCCATCTTACCAGCTTCATTTGATTCGCATCGAATTTAAAGTAAAATATTCCAGGACAATCCATGACCCAATGAAATGTTGACAATACAATATTGTGGAACCTCTTTTTAATGAATTCGTGGATGTCCTTTACTTCTTCGCATTTAGTCAACGTATAGTCAACGGCTGGGCTAGCGATTTCTTCTTTCTCGCCTGTTTCGCATTTCTTAACCTTCATTTCTTTAAAATGGCCACAGATTGTCTGTAGAATAATTACAAATGATACTTGAAATCTTTTCAATTTTCTTCAAAATAAACACTGCTTAAACATGCTAACCAGTGCAAAACAAAACGTTTTCTCCTACCTGAATGTATTCGGTTAAGTCTACTTCTATTCTCGTCTCTCGGCACAATCGTATAGCTTCCTGGACGTCGTTCTTGTGAATGTAATGTCCAATCTGTAGGCTTTCGAACAGTGCATGGACATACGCCTTGACGAAAGCGACTTCTAAGGCACTACAATGATCCCTCAGGATATCCCCGTTTGCTGCAAAACACATTAAAATAGCCATAATTTTGTTAGTTTAGGGTTCACTAATTTGTAAAATAGAAAAATGAGTGTAAAACTGTATTGGAAACGACAGGACTGTGGACCACTTACATGTGGGAAGTTCTTGTTCCTCGGATTTTGGTTCAGGGCTAATATGCTTGAGAGGAGATACGGGTGAATTTGAGAATTCTTTATCGTCAACCAGACACGAGCTGCCAACTGACCCCGTTTCGTCTCTACTGGAAACCCTTCGATCAATATAAAAATCTTCCTGCCCGGAAACACTACGAAAAATAATATGTTCTGTGAGCACGGTCAGGGAACAGTCGTACACGTATACTGGAAGACTAATGGAACCATATATAGCTTGATGGTTTGGCGGAAATAGTCTTCTAATCGTTTCCTGCCCATCGAAGCAGAAATCTGAATTGTGCTCAGACTCTGTCCTCGGAGATGTTACACAATCACTGTCATCCAGCTGATGCTCCATGGCACTGCCCGTTGGTCTTGAGCACCTATTTCTCCAAAATGCATCCACAGAATTGGTTCTTAGTCTAAATAAGTTATCAAGAGAACTCTTCCGATTCAAGGGCTTCTTCGGTAAGGGTCCGGATTCTCCACCAGACTTAATCCGACTTCTCTTCCGACCGTTGGAAGTTTCGTCAGTGGAAACTGATAGTGAATTGTTTGCTACTATGTGTTTCAGAACAACGTCGTCAGCACTCTCTAGGTTTTCAACGTCACTTCTGACGAGTTGCTGCGGTGTTCCAATGTCTCTTTCTTGTACCAAACTATCCTCTTCAGTGTGGTCGTCCACCGGAAGAAAATGTACGGCTCGGTTATCAATTTCACTATAAAAACTATCTTTGGAAATCATTAAATGTTTCAGATCATCATAGGACGCTGGCAAGAGTGTTAGGACAACATGAGATGCACCAGTGCCTTTGAGAAAACATCGCCACTTCGGATAACAAGCCGGATCTCCTAGAAGCGAAAGACATACACATATTTCAGATTCCGATCAAGTGCCTTGTCAGTCAACGGACACAGAAGATGTGGTACAAAAGTTAAAAAACAAAACACCCCACACCGACTTTCCTTTAATTACCTTTAGATTCTTCTGTTCTTTCCGCAACGGGAATGTCGTAGACTGTGAGAGTTCTCTTTCGATGTGTAATTAGCTCAAACACCGTTTTGTGTTCATCTGCAGGTAGAAAGACTTCACGGTCATGGAGCTGAGCAATGTTTGTTAGCCAGGTTTCAAAAAATATTAAGTTCGCTCTATCACAGAACGCCGACAATTCACTATCTATTTGAATGGGAAAACTCATCGAAAGATCTGAAACGATACATACATATTTTATTCAAACAATAGTCAGAACTCAGCGTAATAGGATTGATTCGAATCGGTAATACCTTGATTAAACATTGAAAATAGAAGTTCGGCTTGTTGACTTTTTGGTAGAATTCGACTCAGTTCACACGTGAATGGGATATACTTAATGTTAGCGTCAGTACTTGGAATTGGCTTTGGACGCTTACTTTCACTGAAAATATTCCAAGAAACAGCTCAAGGTGTGAAATGAATGCTTCACTTAGCCATTGAAGGTAGAATCGACTTACCGTTCTGGGCCTTGGTTTACGGGTGAAAACTGACCATTTCGACACAATTGGCTTAAATGCTCAAAGGTTGCCAGTGCAGATATACACTCACGATCCATGGAGAACATCTGCAAAAAAAAAAACGAAGATGAATCAACTAATTAGTCAGTAGTTACACCTTGTCATTCAAAATAAATAGATATGCGAAAAACGAAAAATACCAAAAGTGGCCTTTAAAATGTTATAAGTATTAGTGTTTCGGGTTGAACTGTATTAAGGTGTCAGGAGTATTTACAATAAATCCCGCTTTTCAGGGTACCTCCGCGTTTTTACATATATTGGTAATTTTAAATGCGCCTATTTTCTTTATGGGATTAACCTTTCTGGTCGTCAAATGTAAGTGTCACTAAAGGCAGCATTCATTGGAATACTAATGGTTTTGAAATAAAAATGAAATAATATACAATAAGGCCTAAGGTTGCATTTAGATCCTAGCTAAATGGAACTTTATACTACGAGGGTACACAAATCCAAAGTAGCGACATTCCAGCCAAAGCCTTGCGTACATCATCGTACGTACCGAGTGCAGAGCTAACATTTTTATTCATTTAAACATCGGGGCCCGAGATCCGGTAATTCGTAATTTTTGTTTTAACAATTGAGGTAAGTTTGCATGGTTAGTGACCGATTGCCGTTGAGGCAAAGCATCTTATTTGATTGTTTTATCAGTCGTGTCACATCACAGCCATATCTCTATTACAGTACTAAAATTATTAGCTATTGCGAATTGTGAGTCACGATGTTATCTGATGGGTAAACTGAGCGTGGGAATCATTAGGATCAGCTTGTGTTTTTATTGAATATGAACGAAGCAAGAATTGAGAGATAACCTTTTGAATCTAAAAATTGATTTCCTGCGAACCAAAGATCGAAAGATATAAACTTTTCATATAAGTAAATTCAGCCGTTCTTCGTTGGTGCATACTCAGATTGGCTTAGGTGTTCTGTTCCTATCGGAGTTATTTCGCCTTGAGTGCATCTGCCGGATCCTTGACACGACGCCTAACATTTTGCTTGATAGGAAATAGTTACCATGTTACGCCGTTTAATGCATTCGCTTCAAACTAAATGGAAAACCGGGTGTTTTATATCTAGTTGGAATGTTTTTATTTTTCCTCCAATATTTATGTATTTTTTTATAGAAATTATTCTATCACCGAAATCCTTGGGGATTACCTTACAATTGACAGTACAAGTTGCAATACTGACCTACAGACCAGACTTAATTAAATTTTTCAATATTCATGCTTTAACGTGGTTAACTTAGTGCAGAAAAACACATTTATGAAAATTACTTTTTTTTTTGGATTTTTAAATGTAAGGGAAGTTTTTAAATATTCAAGCTTTAACGTAGTTAACTTAGTGCAGAAAAACACATTTATGAAAATGACCATTTTTGGATTTTTAAATATAATGGTATGCCGTATGCCAAAGTGACGTTTCACAAAAATTATATCCTACGACTCACAATGAATTTTACCTGATTTTCACTCTACGCCTGCAAGAAGTGCAGTATCGATACCATTTCAGAATAGCTTCGGAATTCGAAACATATAATTGAATCAAATATGTTTGCAGCAAAGGTTTTTGTTTTCCCCGATGAAACCAAGAATAGCATGCCAGTAAAGATTCAAACAAGCATCAACTTAATAAAACCATACCAGTAAATACTTTCTTTCGAAGAATTTTTTAGAATTTTCGAATATTTATTGGAAGCATATGTACTTGTTTGTTTCCTTTTAGGCCTTCAACTGTATTGAATAAAGATTAATAAACTGAGTCTTAATTTATGATCGCTTTTGACTATACCTCTACGGAAGTAGATATACGAGCAAAACGGAATTTAAGAAATCATCTATCAGCAGCGCGTCTGGTTTGGATAAATTACTCGACATGACAAAATGGATTTGCTTCTTTTGGCAGTGTTTTGTCCAGGAACCAATACGAACGACCCTTTGCAACTCTTCACAGTTTGCCCGCCATACTTCTTTACTACTATAGGGGATTTCTTTTCAGAAGGCGCTTGTTTGATGGTCTTCAATTTGTCCGACGGAACTAATTTTCGAAATACACTTTAACCAAAGTGGACAAAAATAATGTATATTTCATCAGGAATTTTTGATATATTGAGCAGAAGATTTTGGAGTGCTTTGGCGAATTGTACATTATGATTCTGCATGTGTTATGCCAATATACTAAATGCTGATTAGACGTCCAGAACGTGCAATTTTGCTCAGCCTGAAATGCAAAGATTTAAAACAAAAGCATCCAACTCTACAGAAAATCAATAGGTTGAACTATATGTCGTTCGAGAAACCCTGGCTCAGTACCCAATATAATGTTGGGAGACGACGGATACTAATGCTAGACCTAAATCGTTTGAAGCTTTACTTTGTGGCCACATGATGCGACTATGTTGGAGCAGAAGAGAGGGGAGCGTACAGTGATTCTACCTTTTGTCGAGATGTGAAAAGTAAACTTGGGGAGAAAGATAAGCATTAGTAATATTGACACTGGCTGGATTGATTGTAACCAAAAAGAGCCAATCAGTTTGTGCAACACACAGAACTTACTAATAAGCAATAAGTCAGTCTCATGACATTTTTGTAATAAAAGACATATGTGTGGATGGAATATGAAATGGTACAAGAACTACACCAAGTCTCATATTCTGACGAGAAGGAGCAGATTACAACAGATGCTCCATTCTGCCTTTGTGAGAGAAACGCCTAAAACAAATGAAAAGGCTGAATGACAAGTGGACAAAAATTGAGCAATCATGTAGGTACATTTCTCCTTTCCCACTCTCGCATAAGCTTTATTGTTTCAAAGAGGTAATTAGTTACAAAGAAGTACAGAAATAGGAGCCGTGTGCTGGCTGAGTCGGAATGTGCTGACAAAGAGGCTCAGGCAAGAGATGAACTCAAGTGTCAGAAATAAGTTGGAGAAGTTGAATCTCACTTGTTAGCTCAAAGTGACAAGACTACTCCTCCACTTACTTCTGAAACCACTTGCTGCTTGGATTTGAGAAGAGATTTGGCGCTGTGAGGCCAGATCGGCGGAGTCGAGGTCAGGACCTCGGCCGAAGTACCGTTCCGCATCATTCGTGAGCTGGAAGAGTTAGATCTGGCACTCTCAAGTGAACCATGCCGAGATCTTCACTTCCAACTCACTGTGATGGACAAGGAGGAGCAGCCTGGCCAATTCAGGCCTCATCACAGCCTCCACTTCCAGCAACACAAGGCCTGTCGAGTCCGGAGCACTGGGAATAATGACTCGACACTCAAGTGCTTGGACTGAGCCAGACTTGAAAAACGGATAGTTCGCTGACGAAGAGGATTTGTGTTTGGAAGTGGAGTGGAGACCTCATGAGATTTATATAGGTGAAGGAAAAGGCCAAAGTACACAGTCAAACCCCGTGTATTCTCCTACAGAGCGCTGATAAGGAGCTAACAGGAGAGATGATAAGAATTTATTCGACGAGAGACTGGAAATGATAACCAGACAATTTCTCAGAGACCCGCACATACCATACAAACCCAACCGAGCTAATCTACAAACTGTAAAACTAAATGTCTTTTTGCAATCCGGTCGATTCGACTCAACCCTTGGCGTCCTGAGTCCCTCCTGGTCCCTGCCACAACTACACCAAAAGTATGCAGGCCTCAATTTCCATGTATCCTGCCTCAGGAAAAGCTTCAACTTTTCACAATTCCAAACCCCAAATAACAAGGATTTGCATAAGATGTAACAGGAATTGGAATCATGTCCGACGGAACCAATTAGGACATTGGAGACGGAAGGAAGAGGCATCATCTTAAAAGCTTTGAAGAGTTAAACATGGAAATCCTTTTCCTCTTTTCTGACTCAACGGAACACCACCGAGTGTGCGATGCGAGGGCGAAGACTATTGTCATAACTCGCTCTCACTTTTCACCCCGAACTTTCCATCGTGTGAATCATACATGGTTCTGAGAAGCCTCGTATTGATTCATTTGATATCTGTGTAATGTATGGAATGGAGGCATGTAATTCTCTGAAAGAATTACCGTTATCAAAACATGAACAAATGCTTAACCATTTAATATGATCTAACACAACTTCAGCCTTTTCCGATCGAGGTGCAAATATGCCGATAACAACAACTGTCCCCGAATCCCTATCCCTATAGTCATTTCCAAGCTAAAACTATGAACTATTCCAAGCTGCAGTAAGTTGTCCCATTCAATGACGATTGCTTACGATGATGGTGTACAGAAAGCAGGAAGCGGGTTATGCAAGTTTGTGAGTTCGTTTTGAGGTGAAAATAAAATCTATTCTGATCGATCAAATCCATTGGTAATCAAAATCTATAAGTTAACTTCTTCATGTTTTCGGTAATCCATCAGTAAAAATGAAACTGCATATCATTGGGTAAATACGTATCAGAAAATGTTACGTAAATCCGGAGAGCGCACTGTTTCCAAGTTTTCGAGTACATGGAAAAGGCGTGATTTCTTAAACCTGGCATTCCTTAAGTACGAAAATGAAGAATGGCTGAATTACTGTTAAAAGGGGCTCAGGAGAGAGGTTTCATTTGTAAATTCATGTTTGCTGTACATTACTATTGGCGGAGAGGTGAGAATTCTCTCTGCAATTCCTATATATGTACAATAAAGGCATTTTAAATAGAAACCATTACAAAATACTTGTTTGCAATTAGAACCTGTTTCTCTATGGAAGCTGTCCTTACCAGTAGCGTGAAGCGTTACAAATTAATAAAATGTTCTATCTATGAGCTGTTTGTCTACTGTTTACCAAACACTCGAAATAGTTGCATTTTTTTTTGCCGAGTCAAATCAAAGACAAAGTGAAATGAGTATTATATGCCAACCTGTCAAACTCATTCCGCTGACATGTGCGTGATAAAGACCGAAAGAGTAAATCGAGGAAGATAAGTCTTGGGAATTCTAGTACCAGAAAAACCAATGTAAACATTCCAACAGGTAAACGAGTCCTTGGAATTGAAGTCATCTTTATCTATCGAATGTGAAAGGGCCACGTCAGACATCAACTACTAATTCGGACGCAAAATCCTACTTTGGAGTTTACAATATTCAGCTTATCTTATAAATAAAGTGCTTAATAGACATGGGTTTTAGGGATTTATGTACAGTTGAACAAATAGGTAGTTTGAAAAAATAACCCGATAACTTTTTTTTACGAATTTCGCCGAGTCGACAACAGATCCGTTTACTTTACCTCAATTCTATAGCCGTACATTGATAAGCCGCTTAGTGCAGTATGAGACCGGAACCAGCTCATGTTTAATTACAACTTCAATTGTACATTGTACTAAATGTAAGGGCTTCAGTATCTCTGCAAACATGCCAAAACAGTTGATGAGTTCTGTTTGCTCAATCTCGTTTAACCTCCCATTCTTTCAATCAATTTACTCCGTCGCAGCTACATAGAGCGTCAAACACAATGGCGAAGATATCAATCCATTCAATTTTGTTTACTCCTCTCGTCAATTCCAAAACATGATAAAGTAATTGTGTAACCGACACAGTTTTAACCAAACTGAAATGTAATTATGGACCACGTGTTTCTATTGACAAAATTCGGAGGCTCATAGAGCAAATTCTAATTCTACCTCGTGTATGCTACTGTATCATCTTTCTGTCATACAATTGCCGGTATCTTATGACGCATATCATAAGTTTGAGATGCTCAACGTCGTTTTGGGTTTGAACGGGATATACAAACGAGCAGTAAGCTGTTTACTCAAGTCAGTTCTGATTAGAAAGCAAAGGTACGATGAAAATAACGTACCTTCTCTGGCACTTGCAAGTATTCCAAATTGCTCAGGTACGAGTTTTCAGCACTTCCCATAATTTTTCCACATTGAGGCTCGACCCAAATCTCAGTAACCAGAAACAGCTCCGCATCTGCGTTCTCCTCGACTGACCTTGAGTCCAATTCGTCTTCATCTTCGTCTTCGTCCTCCACGAGACTAAGTATTAAATACACAGAAATAAATCATAGCTAGAATTCGAGAAGTTTCTTACTAAAGACAAGAAGTCCGAATAGAGTTTTATGGATACCTATCCTACCCTTTAAGAATCTAAACATAATTTCCTTCTATATGAAATTAGAAATACTTTTCATAGTTGGAATTGAGTAAGGCTTCACCTGCTGAGACAAGTGACGGGTGGAAATATAACATACTGAAGAACACACGAGGTACGCTCAAAATCCTCAACATTTTCAATGCTGTCCAAATCCGTGTTTTCGATTCCAAAATTATCGTTCTGTATAAACAAAATATGTCTAGTTTTTAAACGCCTCAAACCTCTAAAACATAATGTAAAAGCATCAATGAAAATCCTGAAATGGTATCACCTTCATTTCTAATTCTACGATCATATTCACTGTTCCCGCCGACGAATACGCGAACCTCAGTCCCTCTTGCAATCGCATTCTGGAAAAATTAATTTTACATGCAACGTAAACGAAAGGTTATTAGTAGTGGGTTGAATAGGTCATTTTAAGTCAAATACTTTGTAATTGTAGACAGTATTCGTGCAGCACAATCCATACTGAATGGAACCGTTGGGGAACTTTGCACGGACCATATCCATCTTCTGTGATGCAAGTATCGGGCTACAGTGTTGAACATCTCAGGTCCCATTTTAGCATGAGAACCCCACGGTGTTGAGTAGGTTGGACGGAAACCGAATGTAGATTGATTGTTGTTGGATTTTTTAGTGTTTGTCCAACTGTTATAGGGTTGTTGAGGCAGAAGGGTTTTGAAGAAATTCCGTGGAACTTGTTCATATCTGTTGCAATAATTTGTTCACATTTAATATTCATTACATCATTCTTGCACATTTAAGTAATACAACGATCAAAATTACCTGATGAGAATTTTTTCAATCGGTTTACGCAAAAGAACACAACATGGCATATCTGACCAGGTTCGCTTATAAGCTCTAGAATTAGCTAAGGCTGAGGTACCACTCGGAACACGCCATTTTGGTGGTTCATTCAGTCGTTGGGGAAATGTGAGTCCGGTAATCCTGTTCTGTAATTCTGAAACTGCTTGATGCCTCAAGCCACCGGGAGCTCCAACCAAGAAGGCCAATCTTAGCACCACACAAGGGGGCTTGGTAGTCACCCGAATAATGCAAAATGAAAATGGAAGTTTTTCGTTGTCCCTGGAATTAACAAAATATCCATTATACACCTCAGAATATCAAACATCCAACTACCGTCTAGGAAAATACAACAAATGTACACATACTCACTTGAACAATAGTTTTATGTAGGAATTATTTTCAACTAAAACGAAGGAGCTCCATTCTTTCAATAGAGTATTCAGAGCCATCATTGTCTGACGAGACTGAATTACATGGAATCGTCCACTAGAATTTGGCATATGGAGGTGTCTGCAATAGGTTATGGTAACATTTGTTAAGGCTTGCTAGCTATAACTTATATTTGAAAATGTTACGCATTCTCACTTTGGCAAAGGATGATCGTGTTCTAGGATTACTCCAATTCGATGAGTGTGCATCCACTTCTGCCAGATATTCGTATCTAAAAGGTACGCTGGTTTCCAAAATTGCGAGAAATGTGGAAAGGCAACATCACTAAAAACCAAGCAAATACAAAGATATATTTTGAGCACTGGAAATACAATAATTACTTCTAGCATAAAACATTTGTACGACCAATAGTGGTTGCAAACCTTGAATGAAGCACTGGAACTGATGTGTTCGAAGTTATATAAAATAACGGAAGACCATTTTTGAGACTATCAGGAATGTTGTAGAAAGAAGAGTTCGACGAAAAGGAGTTAAAATGCACGAGAAACTTGTCTGATTCTGATAGCTGCTTTTGTGAAGCCCAAAATCGATTCACCATTAACTGCCTGTAGTATGACTGAAATGGCTTCTTTGCCAAACACGTCACATCATGTAGAAAGTCGTAAGGCCCTTCCAAGGACACAATACAAGTCACTTTTGGTTGAGCAGGCCATGGAGTTATGAGAATGTATTCAATAAGTATCAAAAACTTCCATGGAAGCACTAATTTGATTTCCAGCAAATTATCCGTTCTGACGATACCCTAGAAAATTCACAGAAACAGGTTGTCTGTGGTAGTTATGTAATAATAACATATGAAATTTTCAAGTAAAGTAAAGGACTAGTACCTTAATTGTGAATCCTTCCCTTAGTCGACATGAAAGAACTTTCATATAGTCTACATTTAGCGCCGTCTCAGACTGCTGTTTTTTAACGATTGGCATATCGCGAATTGTGGTAAAGCACTTATTTCTGAATCAAAATGTAAATGTAATAAACCCTCCAGGATATATTATATATGTCATAAAGGTGAAAGAACATTAGTATAATGATCTTACTGGACTGACCACTCCCCGGGCTTACTAGGCCCTGGTGGAAAAACACAGTTCTTAGAACTGCCAACAGAGTCTTGAAAGCCCCACAGCAAGAAAGACTTGTGATACACGTTGATTGTAAGTGAATCCTCCTATTAAGTTGTTCCAAATTGAAACATCATCATTGAATAGATGAAAAGAGCACCAAACAATCAAACGTCATAAGTTATATACGAATTGAAATGGAATACTTACAACTTTAGGTACGTCGGTTAAAAAAGCTCCAAAGGTTGCAGAAGAGATGAAACGCATTAAATCAGCGTACGGCAAAAGCCCATAGCACGCATGTGGATGGAAAGGACTAGATAACTGAATAAATGAGCAAGAAACTGTGTTGTAGCGTAATTGTGACAAAACCATATCCAGATATCCACCATCAGGAACGCTTAAAACACCGTCCGTGAGAATGATTAAACCTGTCAAAAAAGTAGGTGAAGAGAAAATATTTTGTGTTCATCAATAGTGTAGTGGTTTAAAGCAGATTCGGAAAAAATGCATACCTGAGGCTGAGTTTTCTGGTAGTAGGCTCAGTGCGATTAAGGCCTGTCTGAGTAAATCAACAAGCCCAAAGTCGGGACTCATTGCAAGAGTGCTAGGAGAAAGAGGATTGCCGTCTTCTGTTTCTTCAAAAAAATGTTCAACAAGACGGTTTGAAGGATCCTAAAGAAATTGAATATCCATGAAACTCGGTCGAATTTATGGCGAAATATTGGCGATTACCAAAGAAATCTAACCTGTGGAATTTCAACTGCATTGTTGATAGATGCTGCGACATCAGCGACCCGATTCTCAATCTCATTTAACTTTTCAAATATGAGTATCAAAATATCTTTGTAAGTTGCCGTATCCAAAATCGCTCCTTGTACAAGAACCTGAAACAAACTTAGTCGTAAGGAACAGCTCAATATTAAAACCACTAGTAAAGTGGCAAGCTTACTTGGTCCAAAACGGAAGTCAAAAAAGGAGCATGAGCAATAACAGTCACATAAATCTTAGGTTGAAATATGAACCGGCTACCAGGTACATAGAACTGCCGAGAACAGAGTTTCCACAAAATGAAATTAGTTACAATTATTGGATGTTGAAATCACAATGAAATTGAACAAGTGTAGGTACCGGCTTCATGATGCCTTCCATACTATTTCTCAAGGCTTCGAACACGCCATCAAACATTACAGCTCCAAATTGCACATCCTTAAAGTCGATATTACATTTAAACATGTTACCTTGGCTGAACAATAAAATAGCATGGTTCTAACTTACTACAGATCCAACCGAAGGGCTTACGTCCAAGCAGTACACGATTCGATATTTTCTAGACAACACTTCCACAGTAGTATTTGGAGTCACGTGATACCTATTCAGGAAGTAAGTACAGTGCATTGACTACATTAAGGAACTTCTAAGTTGTAAATTACTTATTGAGAAAATAACGATAAACCTACCTAAACATATGACTAGTCTCATCTGTCCACTCCGGTGGTGGATTCTCCGGAACAACTGATACAACTTCCAATTCTTGTGAGTATTCATCCTAGGAGAAAGCCCAAGATAGAGATTTAGACATTTACTGTAACATCAGCAATATTACGAACACAAGCAACCAAGTAAACGCTTCTGGATTACGTATCGACTAAGCAAAAGTAAAAATTATCCCAACTCACTAGTTTGTACTTTGGTGTTAGTGAAATAATGGTATTTAAATTGGAGAAAAACCATTCCGCCCGTCGATTCCGTGAAATCCTATAAGCTTTACTCATGAGAAGGTAGACTCGAGCTGCAACGAGAACATCCCTCTCCGCTTCTGCTGGGACGGAACTGGGTGTTTCCATGGCAGGACTGAAGAGGATTGTCTCCACTCTCGTCAAGGGACAGGTGACAGGAAGGTTCCTACATATATATTATCAACTCACAATTCGGTTCGTTCAACTAGTTGATACAGAACATAATGCCATTTATAAACATGATGGAATTGGAATATTCCGATTTGTCACCTATGACTAGGAACTAGTACATGGCTTGTTGGTTGCAGGGCGTTTTGGATTATGGTGTATGGATTAGCTGATTCCTGTTGCTGTTGCGTTTGAGCTGGATGTGCTTCACACTACTATTGCCTATTCTGTCACGGAATGCGGGAGCTGCACTTCTGTGTATTTAGAACATCCGTTGCATCGTTGATCTCAAATGGTGTAAATATTAGGAAATAAACAAATTTGAAATTAAAAAATCAAAAATAGGAATTCAGCTCATAATTGAGTAGTCAGTAGTGCAGTGGTTGTTCATGTGTTCCATTGCGTGCGTAGTATGTTTGTGTGTGAGATTTGAGTTTGAAATGGCCGGGAAGAGAGTTTGGGAAGTCCGGAGTGGCTAGCAGGGGAAGTGGTGGAGCTCGGCCAATCTCTGCTCTGGCGCTTCTTTCTCATTCAAACTGAGTCTGACCTGGGATTTCTCATTTCACAAATTGCATCGGAGCGAAGTACACGGACAACGGGAGACGGGTGGGTGACGGGCACAGAGGACTGACGGCCAGCAGCGGCACCACGCATTAATCAGGCACTAGTGATTGGAACACGAGTGACGGCTCTCAAGCACCCCAAAGGACGTCTATCGTAAGGCACCATGTACAATCTAATGTAGTATCGCATAGCGAGCTGGAAATTACGCTTTCTTGAAAGGTCTCGCTTGCCTTAGATGTCAGACCATGTTGGAGTAAAGTTCCCAAATTCTACCCACGTGGCTATGTACTTGAGACAAGTGACCTGACCTGCTGGAGCCTAGCACTCTGGAGATTATTGTTGATTCGAAAGTAGTTTAACTCCACGATGGACGAGGATCATAGCTTTTGTCATTTTCGTCAGAAGGGTTACTTGTCTGCGGTGACGTAGCCATGAGAATACAATGCGGGCGCAATATACTTAGCACTTTTCAGAAGACCCAGGAGCTTTAGTCTATCCGACCATTCCACATGCTCAACGCACATTTTAATTGTAAAATTGTAATGATTAGTGAACGCCGAAGGCCTTTTTGTTAGGAACTTCATGTCTAGAACCTAGAAACTATAAACTCAAGTTTCATGTCCAAGGCCTCAACTCAATATGGTTTGTATGGTATGAGGCTTGGGTGGTGGTGGGATGTCGGACTTGAAGGTTGGGTTTCCAGGTTGCAGAATTAAGTTGCTCCAGAATAGTATATCGAATTTCTATCGTTTCAAATTATTTACAACTAGAAAATGAACATACAGCATACTTGATAGTGTATATTAATTAAGCTCTCGTCATGACGTGCACCGGGAGCAGGTCCACTTAAGTATTTATTTTGATCCGTTTTCTTAAAAAAGTATAGAGCTTCTACTTCACATCCGAATGTTTTTTTACTTTTTCATTTTTATACACTAACCAAAACCGTTTTCTAAAATGTTATCATAATCCATGATTCATTACCATGACAGTCGGACTGGTCTCCGGTCTCCGGGACTTCGAAGCTTGTCTCGTTTCGCTTGTGCTTAATATAGCAAAGTAAAAACCTATTATAATGTCACTGTGTCTTGTATTAATGCATGTATTTTCATTCCAATAGACAATGAAGTCCTCCTTCTTGAGTGTTCGCAACCTTTGTAGCACAATGTTACCTAAATTTTCGACGCAACGCGTATTCACTTTGACTGGAGCCGGGACCCTATTGGCATTAAAAAAATTTCAGCTAGCTCGTGGGTTTTCCACCACTTACAGTTTGTTTGAGAAATCAAAAGACACTGGAAGTGGAGGTAAAGGGACAACAGTCGATCCAGATGGTTTTAGCTTAGACATGGATCCTACCAGTCAGGAAAAGTTGACTAACTTGAAGAGAATTCTGGAGAAAAATACATACTATGAAAAGTACAAGTCAAAAATTGTCGAGTCTCAGAAGTAAGTTTTTTAAACAGTCGTGTGTGTCCAAAACGTCATCATTTTTTTATGCTGAGGATAATGAGCTTGCGAGTGGAAATAAGGCAGAATAACTTTGTATTTGCAGAGCTTCACCAAAGTCATTTTTGGCACTCATGGAACAGGTTTTGGACGCCGGGATAAAGGCAGCAGGATTTCAAAAGGGACAAATTCAGGCACCCATGAAAACGGTTAGAACAATCATTATCTAATAAGTCTGTACTTTTTAATCAATAACTACTTCTATATATAATCAGCAAACTCAAAATCACACAGGCTTTAGATGACGTCATTAAACTGGAAATGCTGATGAAAGTTGAACGGGAGGACGTAATCTTTGTAAGTTTTCCCTCATGTGGTGGTGTCAAGTGAATTAGTGTACAACCTTCGTGTTATGATTCGTGTAAGTATTTGAATATTGGTTGAGTTTTCTATTCTAGATTTGGCAAGAGTATCACCGGAGTATGAACATCTTAGCCGCTACAATGAATACGAAGAGTCATGACCGAATTTGCGGCCGGGGAAAAGCATTTAAAAGCGTAATGATCTAAATATCTAACAAAATAATGAAGTTTACTCAAATTAATATTTGGCTATATTACACTCCAAGTTTGTCCTTCCTCTCCCGAAACGAGACGGATATGAGCTATTTTTGGTGCAATATGGTGGCGAGTCATTTCATTTTACACCAATCATCAAGTACCAAAAGTACAAGGAGAATTCTCCCGTTTGCTTGTCTTTGGTTCACTACACGGAACTTCAGGACAGCAAGGATCTCATTCTGATGCGAGGAGAGTTTGATACGGATTACATTGTAAGGCAACCCGGAATTATTATAAAAATCGTGTTTACATGCATGAGCTGCGATACTAATTGCTGGATAATCATTCAATTGCAGACTCTGCAAGAAGCCCAATTCTTGGCTGTTCAATTGAACTTGTACTATGGCGAGACCGATGATGTTCGACTTGAGATAATAAAAGCATTTAATCAAAATTCCATGGAGTTCGATCACATGTCGATTGTTGACGAATTGAAGCGGATGAGAACTGACTATGGTCACCTTTTCCCGGAACTGTCTAACAACTAATCAAGAGATGCTCGTACTAATGAATCATTACATAAACCAAAATTTGAAGGAGTATGATAAAACACGTAGTGTGTCCGAATTTACGTTAGACCAACGGAGGCCAAAGAAATAGCTTTTGCGTGTCAACTCTCAACCCACTCACTTAAGCGATTAATAAATACTGTTTCTACTAATTTCGTGAAAATATTATTTGTACGGAAGTAGCTAAAGCGGTTAAAAACAAGATTAGGTTGCTGATTTTGGTCAGGTAAGGATATGGTTAGGTTAGTTTAGGTTAAGTTAGGTTTTCCGAAATTTTTAAAGCAGCCTAACCTCGTTTTAAAATGTTTGTACCAAAATGGATGTACATACTTTACTCATGTGCTATTAAATTTCCTGGCATTAGTAAAATCGAGCTGTTAATGCCTTTGTCTGGAGTCAGTTCGGTAACAGTTTATTTATAGATTCAAACGGTCATAAAATATTATGTTTTCTCTTGGCTTAAACCTATTGCATTAATTTTCCCGACAATTATACAAAAACTTTTCGGGAAAATCAGGAATAAGGCACTCGTGTACACTACTTCGCATTATACTTGTACTGTGAAGATCAGAAGAAAGTCAACATTTTAGGTATTACAAATGTACATATATATAATTAAATAAATAGTAAGGCAGTGTAAAAGAAGAAATAGGATTCTTATGGTCTGTATTGTGTATTTGTAATTATAAAAGGAATATATGGATGGAATTGGCTTGAGCTGCTTAACATTAACATTGGCACAGTAACAAAGTCTTGAAACCCGGGATCAGTCATGTCCCGACAGAAGGAGCGACGAAATGCAGTTGAATACTCTGAAAGGCTAGTTACACCCGCATGATTCTACAACCATATTACTCACCGCTGAAAATTAATTTTAGAATAATCATTAAAACATATTTTTCATGATTAAATTATGAGCAAGACATAATACGGCACTTACCTTTGTGTAATAAAGTCTTATTGTCCGTTCTGTATACTAGAGATACTGCAATGAAAGTACAAAATATTAGTAATTGTCCTCAAAGCAGATGGCTGAAAAATATCGTTCCAATACCCGGAATTTTTAAGGCTATTTGATATATAAATTAAGCGCAAACAAGCCTATTTGCATATTGCTTTACTATTGCGGCATTATCCTAGGTAGGTATCATTCTAATTTTGAAATTTAAGAAGCTTACTTGAACTGAGTTTTTGTGCGGTGCAGCACGGTGTTAGTTCGGCAGTTCTGTTATCGTTGCTATTATACTGAAGATAGTTCTGAAAACACAAACAGCCAACTTTTATGAACAACAGCGATTTTCATTTTGCTAATAGTTTCAAAATTGGATATCACACATTCTCTCCAATACTATTAGAGAATTAATTTAGAGTTCAACCAACCTGGACTACTGTCGGGTGAGAGTCAACTGAATGCGAAATTCCATTTACGCCAGAACAAGAGCCTCTGCAGTAGTAGGCGTCGTATTCGGTTGGCTGCGTTATCCAGCCCCAGCCAATATCCCTGAAATTCACTTTGAACGACTCTCGGCAGCATTCGGACAAACCAGGCTGACAGTCAATATTACGACGCTTCCGCTTTCTCTGAATGAAATTAATTATTATTATTATTATTTATTGAACCCTGAAAACAGGTTATTAGAAACTTCAGATTTCATATATCACACTATTCAAAGTTAATCACAT
>JAQFXY010000654.1:0-20045 GCA_034693865.1 Ceratophysella sigillata | reverse complement strand
GACAAAGAAGGCTCATACTGAATACTGAAGACTGTTGCCGGGCCTCACAGCGATCCACGCGGAGAAGGCAAACCCCAAGCCAACCGAGCTCGACATCACATAGCCTTAAGGAGCAAGAGGCTTCTCTGAGTCCAATCTGCTCCTTTTACGAACAATATGCCGAGTCAAACTTGAGCTCTGGTGTAGTAAGTTGAAGAGAAGCTCAATAATTATGCAGATTCAGTTTAATGAGGCATCCACTACTGGCTGGATTTGCTGGGGCTTCAATCGTCTCCCAATATTTGCTGCGTCTCCAAAAACTATTAGCATTATTATTAGCTTAACTTACCCGTTTGGAGTTATTCTAATGTGTAATTGACTCGTGGAACTTCACATGGAGCAAGTAGGTTGGAAATTACGGGCCACATGCCACATGTGAAGGATATGGAAATGAATGAACAGGCGGTTCAGGAACAAGTTCATATAATACATGAAGTTTTATTATTTGTTTAACACACTTTATGGAGTGACTTTTGAATGGTACAGAACAATTCGTAGGACATCATATTACACCAGAGCGGACAGTAACTAAATCTGTGAAGCTATTCTCTAAACTAATTTTATGTTAATGCAAATAAGGATTTCTCGTTGTTGGAAACAAGCTGGCGTACTATTAGTATATCTAACACATACGTTTTGCAGTAATGGTTTTCAAACACTGATTTTATCAACTTTTGTTGAAATATCAATTCGTCTATATTTTAATAACTTTGAAGAACTTGGGTAAACAGTATTTTAAATTTAAACCTCACTTTATCCCTAATTTAAAGATAAACAGTCTATGTCTTTATTATGTAATAAAAGCTGAGTTGAAAGTAAAATACCCTGATATCCAGATTGTAATACATACTTCCAGGAAACTCATAGAAGGTTGCCTACAAGTACACCTGAAATATGTCACAAATTCCGTTTACCTGCTACGTCACAAGGTAAGAGGACTTTCTCTGCTAGCATTTACTCAGGAATTAGCGAAATATGTAGATTAAGATAACGCGGGTAGCTCCTTACACGTATCGTGAATCTGGAATCCACATATTAATTTAATACTAATTCCATAGACTTGCCTCACAAACTTGAGTGTTGTTACAAACGTGTTGTGCGACTGCTTACTATGCCCACAGAGTGCTTCCGTCTTTCGATAATGACATCCTGTACACGTCCTGTAATATCCGTTACAATTCTTTGATACTTCGACAAGGATTAATACAGGTATACAGCATGCCTTACGCTTATAACATTTAATACACGTTTTTACTAAGTATACTTAACTCGATGGCTCCATATGGTCATTGCACTCGGGCAATTCCTACCTCATAATTCTTACATTTAGCATATTGGAAAGTCTTCACAAAGGTATCTTATAGCTATTTTGGATTTGGATATAAATAATAAATATTTAAAGTCATTTATGAGTTGGTAAATAGTTTCACGAGTAAACTAACTGGCACAGGTACATATGACTTCCTTATAACACAATCGAAAAATCACATATAGTTAATTGATTTAATTAATTAGTTATAGTTAAGTCCCAATCATAAGGGACATATTTCACGTCAGGGCAAGGATATCATAACGTTTCTATTTGTATAAATATACGTATTTATACTCCGCCATAGTACTTTTGCTTTCTCGTCACCAGGCGGCCGCAGAGTCTGGAATACGCGAGTTGCGACAATTTTACGTTGAATACAGTCGAAAACTCCCTAATTCTGAACGATTTAACGTCCTAAACTAAGGTTTGGATTTGTTTGAGTATCCATTAAGGTATAATTCCGATTTGTATACTGGATAAAATCTGGCAAGTTTTGGTCAAATAGTGCGAATTTTAGGTGGCTGTAGAGGCCTTGGATGAAGGAGTCAAAATGGTCATATAAAATGGTATTGTGCACCACTCTTGTGTTAATCATTGCATTTGAAACGTATTTTAGCGCTTCAGCTATTAATTTACTGTAATTGAATATATTTAACATATATGAGAGGAGTTTGTGAGTGAACCTTATAACCTTGTTGGGCATGAAGTTTTTTTTGTGAACTTTCTTTCGGTTATAACTACATGGCTCCTGACGACTACATCAGAAATTTGTGAATCCGTACAATTAAAGACTTGGTAATCAGGACTTAAGCAGCAGAACATTTGTCAGAGAATTCGAGATTTTAGGCAGTAGCAGGGAATAATAGTCGGCACCATATAACTATTGTGTGACCATGAACAAGTCAAGGTAAGGTATATAAATAAATATTTGAAAGCCAAAGCTCATTCTAAATTATATGCAAACATCCATAGTATCAGGATCACCAAAGATTTGAAAAATAAACTTGGGAAAATATTCACAGTTTCGGGTACTTTTAAGCTGAGTATTTGGTTATGCATTATATATTAGCACCATACGGAATTCGCAACAGATTTACATTAAAACTTCACGTACAATATTGACATTGACAAGCGTAAAGCCTGTCTACCCTAATCACATTAATTGAAGAGCACATCTACTATGAATTCATTTATATACATCATGCCCAACCCCCGTCTCAACTCTTGGCTAAATAGTCGTTGGCAAATCAGGAGATGCCACTGGCTGGACGTGATTGAAGTCAAGAGGAGCCTAGACGTCGTCCGAAGCCTTGTATGTCGAGTGGAAGAGGCTCCGGTTCCGCGTGAGTCGTAAAGAGTCGCTTCGATGGGAGGTGGAGGACTGACGCCGAAGTCCGCAGTGGCAGCCAAAAACGTGGCAAAACGCAATCCGAAAGCCGCGGTTCATGAAGCAGTAGGTGATGGGATTGCTGCAGGAGGAGAAGTAGGCCAGGAGCTGAATGAGTGACACGCCCAACGGCCCAATCATGTTGTACAACCCCGTGGGGCTGAACAGGTACCACGTGTTCATCACGTACAGCGGCATCCAGCACACGAAAAACTCCGCCACGACCACACCCAGCATCTGAATCACCCGCTTCTTCCGCCGTAGCGATTTGGCCACGTTGCACCGCCGCAACAGGCCCGCCGGCTGATTGTGATTGAAGGAGCTGTTGAGATGATTGGTCTGAATGGGAGCTGAGGTCGGGAGGAGAAGGCCCGGTGTTTGGCGGAGCTGGACTTGGGAATTCTTCTTGTTACTCAGGCGGGTCGAATTGTTTCGTCTAATCGAGGCCTTGAAGGAGGTAAGGGAACTGATGTTCCGGCGCAAGGATGTGTGGTTCTGCGCATTGTTGGAATGGGCGAGGCTCACAGTCACGCGGGGTTTGGACGGTGAAGCCGAAGGGGTTGTTGGTTCCTCCGTCCCACTCACCGCCAGCATATAGGAATGATCTGGAAGGAAATCAAAAGGAACATAGAACATTATTTCCAGCTGCTAAATTAATATAGCCTTGTTTTAAAAGCCCTCTAAAATCAGTTCAGGTTTTTTTATACATCCAATTTTTTTATACAGGCTACTACCTACGTAATAAAATTTAGAGCAACATAATGAAGGCTTGAGGAATCATATTAAGGAATAGTTCGAATTTGGAGGATTGGGAATCGTAGCAAGGACACTTGCAGAATTTCCACATTGAATGGGTAAAGTAATACGCTGCGTATAGGCGTTTTCCTAGGTCCTTCACAAGGTCATTAATTTAATACAATTTAGAAGCACGAGAGCTCTAAACGGGAATCCCGCACGCCAAAGAGCTCAACACTAAATCAAAATTTATTTTGTAAATACATTATTCTGCAAACTGAAAAATTTCAAAGCCCTTTATTCCAAACTCATGTTCAAATCCTCCAGGATCACTTAGAGAGAAATAATCATATTATTCGATTCCAAAAGAATTTTATTGACAGTAGAGCAAGGCACAATAGGGCTCTCTAGACCGGCCTTGGATTTTGATAGATAGATTCGTTTCTGAACGTAATGGAGTTACTAATATAAGGTATAACGTAGTTATCAATATCACTACACAATACTTCGCGTCAGTAGCAGGCGTGGGCACAACTATATTTGGAAACGTACATTTGACAATATCTGTAAGGGGAAAAAGGGTGAAAATAGGAGAAAGTATGTCTTCACAATGGCAGAGAACTACTGCATACACAGGCATAATGGACATAAACTAAACTCCTCTGCTACGCTGGTTGGGAGTAGATCTGGCCAACCCGAAATGTAAAGTGAAAAAGTTTGGAAATAAATTCGGGATAGCGGAAGGATGATCGTTTCTTTTCAATCCTTCTTTTATTTCCCTTTGTGTCTGTTAGGATCAAGCATAATCAAAGTGATTTAAATCCTAACATGGTTCTCAATTCATATCAAATTTCCCTTTGACGAAGAGGGTAGTTGAGCATGAATTACATCAAAAACTAACTTTGACTTCAGAGTTGTACGAGTAGTATGATTTTTGTGGAAGAATTTCCGTCAGTTTCAATTTTAATGTATGAGTAAAAAACAGGGAATTACGAAAATCTTTAGGTGGAACCGCTTCCCATGCATCAAAGCGTTACCACGCGGTTTTTGTAAATTTTACCAACTATGTAGTCAAAATTTGTATTTATTCTTCCTTCGTACCTAAAGAATTCCGTCTCTTGATTCAGGAAGAAAAGCAAACTGTTAGATGTTCTACTATGATTTAATATTTTTGACAATTTTACGAGCTTTAGTTTTCAGCTATTTCTCGTGATTTTTTGCCTGCCGGCGAATCGCGGAAATACCAAAATATCGGATTGATAAAAATAATGTGGAGCGTTGAAGCAAGTTGCTCCACAATTATTGTTCAATCATTTCTTTGCTTTGTTTTGATTTTAGGTAGTTTTAAAGCTAAATCTCGATTACAAGAAATAATTGTTTGTTGAGATACAAAGCTCGACTTCCAAAGCACGAAGCAATAGAGATGAGTTAAAATGAATGGAATGGGTGGGAGTTTCCGGACGATAATTAATGATGTTGAATTCCAGATCTCCAATTATTGAATGGCGCATTTCGATTTACACTGAAAAGGGGAGCATTGTAGCATTAGAGTGCTATCTATTTGTATGAGAAGCAAAACGTGTTCTTCAAGAATGTAAAAGTTATTTGCTGGCAAGGGAGCCGAGCGTTTGCTCTATGAAATAAAGTGTAAAATCATTCAACCATTCATTCAACTTTCATCAAATACCAAACCGGTTAATTTTGGTCCAATCATAACATTTTGTAATTATTTTAATTGCAGCCAATTTCAGGAAAGACTAATTCATCTCCCGCATGTGAATTATGTAACAGCGGAAACCAACGATCGATCAATTCATCCGTCAAATTTCTGCCCTAATAGTAGACGGTTGAATTGTATTCAGTATTTCAATTCGAGAGTGATTCAATGGGCTATAAGCCAAGGAATGTGATATGTGTTACTGCAGGTAGTTGGGTACATATTATGATTTGGGTTCATAACAGAACAACAATCCATTTTCCTTAACGCCTTTCTTCCCCGTTTTGAGGCTTGCTGAGTGTTTTATCCGACTTGCCTTGATTTTCCTCCCTTCTGCGTTCTCAGCTTCATCCATAATTCATTTTGAGAAACATACCTCACTTTTATACAAAAGAAAGATGCGGACTAGACTTCCACCTCCATGCATGAGGTTCAAAAGCGGTTCAGAACGGAGACAAATCATCCTTTAATCGATTCTGCGTCAATTCAGCACCAGTAATAGGACAGCAGGCACTTTAAAATATTCTAACCCATCTACCATGGCCTTATAAAATATTTAGCCGTTAAAGTTAGGAACCGAAACTAGGTCGCAAATGCTCATGGTGAAAGCTAGTGTACACCCATTGTAAACACTCAGAAAATGCAATTTTTATTAATTCTAGCTAGGTTAGATTAGGTGTCTTGGATTCTTCAGAAAAGTCTAGACATGAGTGTTCTATGGATGTTTACCATGGTTGTTTACCAACTTTTTCGATGGATGTTTCCTTACTTTAACCGTTTTACCAAAAAACGCATATACCACTGTACAATTTGATTTTAAATAATCAGTAACAGTTAGACATGTAGTTAATTTATAAATGCAGGCAGGGTGCCTGATTTGACTGCGCTCATCTGACGGTTGTTCAATTGGCGAATAACGTACAGAATATGCTAAGCGAGAAAGATAATAGTCTCAGAATCGAGTTTTCTCCTGAACGAACGTGTGGCAATGGCAAGGTGCCATGAGGACTCTTGTCATATTCCTCGTACGAGTCCGGCGGATGTCCGGGATGTAGTGCCGTTCGGCATGCTGAACAATTGTTTTACGAAAACATAACATCACCCCAAAATACATTATCCCTCCAGTAAACACCCAATATTCCCTCCATTTTGTTCAAACTAACTTCGGGGAGTTATGATGAGGAGAAAGTATTTTCTCTTTACTTGTACAGAGCTCCTCACACCGAGTTCACCACATGTGAGCAAAAATCTTTGATGCACTGCTTTTAAGCGTTTTAGCGGAATGCATGAGTAAATATGTACATCGTGTTCCAGAAAAGATGCACCTCCTACCAGTGTGCGAATACAAAATATCAGCAACATGTGTTACAGTCATTAAAAATATTAGAGTGTTTTAAAATTATACACTTAGCTATGAAATGCTGCTTTGTATTTGAAATTGCACTGAATTGGTTGCAGGGCATCTACGCGTAAGTTGGAAGCTTTTACTTCACCTTTCACTACTACCTACCCTTAGGCTGGGCATTACATCACAACACCAGTGGCGGAAACATAGGAATTATATGTATTGCTATTTTCTAAAACAACGGGAAAAAGGTTTATTTGGAAACGTAACACGTAACTAAGCCGGTTTGGATTTTGTATAACTAGGTATTTATGTAGTTTTAACTCCAATGAAGCAGATCAGGCATATTTGCCATGTCATTACGGTTTTTAAACGCAACGATCTTTCCGACGACTTTTCTTGCTAAGTATAAATTTAAGTTGTCAAACCGTCAAAACGATTGACAATCTTCTGGCATTTAGGTAGGTAACAAAGTATATCAAGCAAACTAAGAAATCCAATTCAGGATTGGGTAGAGCATTAAAAGGTTGATAAATCATAATGCTTGATTACGGGCTCATTTTGGCCTAAAAAATCGAGAAATAGATCCGAACCGGTTAAGTTATAACATAACTCGTATGCATAGGTCATAAAGGGGGTTGGAACTATCGGGCAGCTCGGTGTGAGCCACTGAGTAAGACTGGTGAGGGCTTTGGCATTCCTGTATCTCGCCCTCATGTCACCCAATCTCTCTTTCACACCACATTATTGTATTAGACGCTCGGCTCCCCGCTTCTTTCTTTCTCTGCCTGTCCGTATTATGCAGAGACTTGAGTTGAGATTACGTCTCGCTTCCTCACTTGACTTCATTTCTCGGGCCTAATAGTCTCCATGTGCGGAGGACGCGGAGCGGCCCGAGTCTAATGCTTTCAATTTCATCCTTAGACACTCTTGCCAGCTCACTTCCTTTCTGTATGGAGATGAAGTTTTGCATATAAATGGACTCGGGCTCATATGTGAGCCCCTGGAACTTTTCCATTTCTTCTTCTTCGGCTTGAGAAACCTTTAGCGAAGGAAGTCACTAGATTCTATTTTAATAAAATAAAACTGTTTTGCAATAATGAAAGCTTGAACTCTGTGATTAAGCACCTGTTTCCGCTTGGTGACCAAGCTCTTCTGGCTTGAACTTCAAATACTGGCGGTTGAGCTTAGTACCACTCCGTCGTCGTGTGTATGTAATGGTCTCATAGGCCAGTTATGAGCCATAAGCGGCTTCACTTCACTATCTAACCCAACATGTATCTAAGCTTGAACTTTGGAAACACTCAGTTTACAAAGACGTAAGGAATTCTTACATTTTCCCAGTTGTCTAATGAATAATTTATTTGGCCAGAAGCTACTCACCACCTCCAACTCTAGTTCCTCCTAGAAGTTCTTAATGAAAGGTTTTGAGGTTGCAGGGTTGATGAAAATAAACTTAATTTCAAACTTTTCTCCCAGAACTTTTCATGTATTGGGAAGCTTGGCATAGTTCAGTTTACTTATAGTGATTTCAAATGCACAATTCTTCACTAATTCCTATTGTCAAGAAGTGGCATGCAGCAGGTAATGAGGACCAAGGTCAAGGGGGGAATTAAACCATTGCATGGGGAATGGCAACACCTACTACGTGATAACTACTCGTAATTTCAGTTTCACACGAGCCAAAGTCTTTCACTTGCCTCTAGGTCCTGCATGCACGGGATCTTAGAATCATGTGCTACCGCTACATAGGGGATTTTGCAGAGAGCAACTACTCCCATCCCAGCGAGTGGGGCAGCTATTTAAATTGAGGCCAAAATACCAAGCCGAGTCGTCAGATTTAAATTCACAACTCCCAGCGGGAAGTTTTACAGAGAGATCTGGTATGAGCCGTTTAAATAGAATTAACCTAATGCGACTGGCTGGCCAACTCGTTGTGAGACGTTCCATGTGGAAACTAGGGACTCATGCAGGAGATCAAGCCCATCAGCCTATCGCCATCCTGATTAGACTCACTTCCCTCCAATTTTGTTGGGAGTGAGAAGAATAAAAACACAGGACTCGGCGGTGCTCCCATTGAAATCGAGAGTGTGGTATGGTATAACCGTAAAAGGAAACGAGAGAATCAGTGTAACTGCAGCGGAGAGAAAATGTCATTTCCGCGTACACCAACGAGGCTGAGAGGAAATACGTTTCTGCTGTTTCACTCAAATATCTCACGAGCAGCAGCAGGGCCGGTATTTGGGATTCTGTCACCTTACACGCTGCTGCCTTGAGTTTATAACGCTGACAAACACTACTTTTGATAAAACATAAATTCGAAAGAAATCAAAATCTGGCTTTAACAATTTAAAAGATAAAAAAAGGAAAGGAAAATTTTTATATCCGGAATGGGTACCAGTCCTTACTGCCATAACGTCAATACCGCCACCGTCTCAATACCACCACCACAGAACCTTGTATTTAATAGACCAGATTTCAAAGAATCGATTTTACGCAAAATTTGTCTTCCAGAGGGAAGCTCCCTTCCCTCTGGAAATGGTCTCTCTGCTAAGTTTAAAGGCCAATATCACCCTAACTTTCACTATTAGAAATTGTCCCCAATTACACAGCTTTTCTGTGGAACTTTTTCAGCGTCTCAGAGAACCTCGAATATTAAATAGGTATTTCAAAAATTAACACAGATGCAAAGGACTGAATATTGGAAATATTGTACAAATCAAAGAATCCTTCAGCCTCTCCGTCTCAATATTCGGTTGCCCAGCTGGGTTATAGCCCTACACCGGCCCTGCTCAGACCTCCTATGCGACTCGATCGACGGACGAAAAGAGTTAGTGACATGACTGGGGAAGAAGGCCGATAATAAATTGTGTTTGCAAACTGTCTCCTGAGAAATGACTCCCGCTTCTGCTCATCTTTCCCTGCAGTGCCCACTGCAGGCATGGGACTTTGGGAGAGAACAATAAACTTGTACATTTGATCCCGATTGAGCTACTTTCTCCAAGCTCACAATTTGCTCCTTGGCATGTGTGTGTGCACAAAATATTAGTATCATCTTCTTTTGTCACTTATGGGGAACTCACTTGGAAAGTAATGAAGTGAACATTGCAAATAAAGTTATTGGAACGATCTGGTGGGGAATATGATTGACGGGACGTCATGCTGAGATATGTTTTCAATTTGAGCGGTGAAATTGAGCGATTGAATTCCAATTTGGACAGATCAAACACATGCGGTCTGGAAAATACGCAGAGAATACGTGGAGGGCTCACACACAATTTTCTGGCTTTGATGTTTTGTGTAGGGCATAAAATGTACGCACTGTTCGTAGAGATACGGATTTCGATTCTGTGACAATGACGAAGAATAACTGCGTAGCATATGTAAGCTAAAACAAGCTGACTTGGATGTGTGGCAAGTATTATTCTGTTGTACTGTATTGCACTGTCAAATTCTTTTGATTATTTATGATTTATGATACAAAGATTTTCAACTACAACCCAAAATCTTAACTGGAACAATATAAAACTAAAGTGAAGGAGGTCCAGGCAACGCAGCGTAAAAGCTGCAGGATTTTTGGTGTTAATAGAGCCAAGAGATCATATGCGCTGGAGGAGATATTATCTCGAATCACCAATTCCCACTTGTGAATACCCTCCACCACTTTCCCTTGGCAAGGACTACATAATATGTATGTGCATATATTCTAATTTGGAAACTGGAGAGGGATGGCGAACAATTAATTTTATTCTGTTCCTCCGCTACCACTGGGCTCCGACTTTTGCTCCACACCAAGAGAATTATAAGTACTTTGTTGAGCCCTCTCCACATGTATAACTATGCATATGCATACACTACCAACCCATGAATCAGTGCAAAGCACTGAACATAGGTTAGGATACTGGATCAATCGAACGAACTACTTACATACCCCTACACTGTAGAATTATTAAGAGCTCAATAATTCATTCCTACAACGACAGACGCAAGTTTTCCCCTTCTTGGAGGGTTGTTTACCAAACTTCACAAACGGACATATTCAGTAATGCATACATCAAAGAGATGACACATTCACCGTTATTAGCACCGATTTGTATAAGAGTGCTTCATATGCTACGACGTTGTCGTTTTTAAGGTGAATGCTTGTCCATTCCTGTATTGTGACAAAGTTTGCTATCACGTCAATCATGAAATTGACTGTCTCAAATTCAAATTCTGAAGGACCAATCTTAAATCTAATTTTGCGTAATTCCAATTTAAATGGACCAATGCATAGAAGCTTCACTGATAGACATAAGATAAAAAGATGCATGCTTTCACCACCAAATGAAGAGGGCCGTTATATTGTAGGATAGAGTGCATAAAGTGTAATACTTGAGTCTTACATACATATGCATAGTGATTTATTATTCGAGAGTCAGAAATTCAGTTGGTGGATACAAAGTAGGAGGATGCTCTCCAGTTGGGTGAAACTTAACACCACTGAAAAACAGTAAAAGCATCTAATAAATACTCAAGAGAGTCACAAGTCGAGAAGACGTCTTTATTATTACTCGGGGTATACGTACTCATAGCAGTGGCCGTGGCCTGCATAGAGCTGGGCTGGTCCTGCAGTGGTTCCCAGTCCCAAGCCAGGCCTAGCCCCAATTACAAGGAACAAGAATTATGCTCCCGAATAATATGGACTAGAATGAAATTATGGACTCTACAGCCTCTGCCACTTCAGCTCTATCAAAACAGATGGAGAGTTGTAAAACAGAGAGAGAGGGAAAGAGTTTATGGCTTTCTTCCCATGCGTTTACATTGTTAGGCTTTTCCCCTCTCTCTCTCTCACAGCTGACTTCTCAAATGGACTCATAAAGAGTTGCCTTCAAACTTCCTGCCTTCCTGGCCCACCATCCAAACTCCGTAGATTAAACGGAATGTGTTTTCAATTTTCAATAAAGTGAAAAATGTGATTCTGTCTCCAGCTATTTACACTAGTTTACTCATTTATGATTTCTGCCCTATTCCCTTTTGGCACTCGCTCGAATGAGGAGCAAGGAGCAAGGCCAAATCTATTGTGATAGCATCTTTGGCATTTAATCTTGTGAAAGTTTGGTTGAGGTCTTGGGTGGAGATGGTGTGAGGCCTTAAGCTGCTTGAATCAATAATAACTTCCCTCCTCTCCATCTCCTTCCTCAAGCATTTCCCAGTTAAATGAAGTGAACAAAAAGGACGTTTAGGGAGAACATAAAATCAAATTGTACCTAAACCCAACATCCACCCTGCCCCATTTCCTCCAGACAGAGAGATGGAGAAAATATAACAACACACGATCTCAGTCCGGAGGCCGTAGATGCAGTTCTGTTGTGTGTTGGCCAAGTGGAGCCTTTTCCCACATTTTTTCCATTGAGGTGGAAGCGGGCGATTGAATATTTCCTAAATATGAAGCCTATGAGCCTCTTTTATTTCTCCTCGTTTATCGGATTCTTGTTGGGAATCAGAGTGCAATTTGGGAGTGGGAACTTTGCATGGAGAAAAGAGTTGGTGCTTTGGAGATGCACTTATTTGAAATGTGCTGGTAGAGATCTCGGGGACCACTCAAACACTTCCTACCTTCTAGCCTCAACTATTTACTCCCACACTTCATGTTTTCTGAATGACGGGATTTCTTAGGCTGAGCCCTTCCATAGGCTACAGCCTATAATCCAGATCCAAACGCACGTCTCCCTTCCTCCTCCACACTTACAGGTTACTTTCAAAATGTTTGTTTAGAGAAAGTGCTCACCCTTCGGGAAAACAGGTTGACCCAAATCTCATGATCGCTTAGCTCAATATTTGGGAACGGGGTGTACTTTGTCTCTATGATATTACTTACATATGTACTTGATTTAATCATAGTATATATATACATTAAGTAAATTATACTAGGTATAGGCACTCTACTGTAAAATCTTGGAAAAAATTTGCAAGTTTTCGAGTACATAGTGCGTGATCAGAAGCGTCTGACGTCAATTGTGTACCGTTTTTTTTTCACTCCGCGCTATTCTTGCTGATGAACTATTCAGTAGCAACACAGTGCCTATAATCTTAATTCGATCGCAGGTCAATTCCAGGTGAAAAAGTAAATCACCCACCAAAACCTTTAAAAATCGCTGTTTGCCATACGGAACTTTTTCCATTTTTTCGGTATTTCTCCGGGTTTTCCATTCGGACCGACCACTCTTCGGACCGATTTATTTAATTGATATGTCATAATCATAAGCCATAAACTATTACATTTTAACATTTTTGGGTTATAGCATCAATGGAGTAAAAGTAATACTGCCCGTTGCGAATTGACAGAACATATTTAAGTATTGCTCAGCTGGCGGTGTCCAATTGACGGAGAAATCTTCCAATGTATGAAAGTATCATGTCGATTAAATCTGTTGTGTAGGCGTGCATGAATTCACAATCAATCCCTTCCAATTCGTGGGAAAATTGAAAATAGTTTGTAGGAAATAGAGAATCAGACTCCATTCACCTAAGGCGTTACTTGCTTGGAAGTGGCAGATGCTGAAGCAAATTTCTTAGAAACCTTCCAACGTCAGATTAGTGTATGCCTAGCTTCATATTCAAAGTTCCTAATTCTATTTTGAGAAATGCTAAACCACAGACTGTCGAGTCTGAAAATTCATGGCGCTTTGTTCTCAAGTCTCACGTTTTTAATTTTAGCCTCCCGGAGCATCTATTGTTTCCTGGAGTATTGTCAGCTCAGAAATGTGGTCGTACACTTTCGGCCTTCCTGCATACAAGCTTGTCAGGGAAGCAGAGTATTGAGTAACTCTGTTTTTGAAATTAATTTCGTCTAGTGCCATCGACACCTTAACAATCTTAACGTCCTCCGTTCTTGTCTATTCATAAAGAGAATTCGGTTTCTCAGCCATTAACTTTTCTTTAGCTCAGTAATTGCGCTCAGTGGAAGTGCAGAGTGCTTTCTGGAGAAAGTGAAGTTGAACCCTTTCAAACTGATGACAGATGAAATCCGGCCGTTGGCTGCTCCCGCCCAGCAGGCTAGAACCACCTTCAGCGCAATCCTTATGCAGGGATACAAACGGGGGAAAAAAATATTTTTTTACATTTGCCAAAGGGTTCAAGATGTGAAATTTTTTATTATTATTTGAAAAGTTTTTCGTTTGCAGAGCTGGACTTTGCCATCGAAACCGAAGACCAAACGAAACATTTGCAAGCCTAATTTTATTTTGTGTATGTTTGGCTGTTCTGATAATTTCCGAGAATATTTTCTATTCCCGTAAGGATTTTCATACTTTTTCGTGACAAATTGTGAGTTTATATTCGCGTTAGTGTTTCTACTTTTACAAGACTGCACTTCTAAACAGTTTATGCATAAGCCTTTCCTTCCATTAAATCAATCAAAATCAGCAAATGCCATTGTTCTCCGCTAACACGTGGTAAGAGAAGAAGGTAATAGAGGGTCGTCCCATATGACCCTTCTAGTCCAAGAAGGCAGAGAGTCCCGACTTTGCTGGCTGCTGTAAGAGGTCATAAGTTATATTAGAAGAGGAGGCGCAGAAGAAATACTTAGTGATTTCACATGAAGGCGAAATGAGAACAATCTATCTTGAGGGAAAACTCGACTTCTTGTCCTATATCTGTCCCACTCAAATGCTACACTGAGAAGAGAACGGAGTGGCAAAAGTATCTCGCTCTTCTGGCCAGAGCCAGAATGGGAGAGACCTCCAAGATTCATTGCTCAGCTCTCAAATAGCCTTTTCTGCTAAGGAGAACGATAAAATGGGAAAGAGAGGAGCCAAGGCGGAAAAATACCGGATTTTTATGCTTCTTAACACGAGTAACTCCTACTTCTGGAGAAACAGAGCCGAAAACATGGAAAAAGTTCAACTCAGCCTGAACCCCTACTAACGCTAATGCACAGAAATTATTGTAAAAGTTCACAAAAAGCCTAATTTTATGTGTAGCTAGAGTAGGTCATTTAAATAAATCTAATGATGCTATCGTGAGAAAAAGACAATAGCGAAACGAAACCCAGTACCAATTTAAATAACTTTACTGCAACTGCATTACGGACATTTTTGTTTGGAATTCTTTCGTTGATGCCCATTATATTTATAATGCGAGGTCCCTTTGTAGAAACTGAAGCGTGATTTTCGTGCCTTAGAACCGACTTTTAAATCAATAAATCACTGCAGGCAAAGCTGTAGTACAGGGAAAATCAAGCCTGCCTGCAACATGTGCCTACAGTAAGGTCAAGGTCGTATGTAGTTCATGCAGCTTACGACTTTACACAGATTCGCACCGTAAGTCGTCAAGTAGGCCACTTCAAACGCCATGGTTTAGACACAGCTTTTTGTAACTCAGTTCACGCCTAACTAATCCCTGTGGAACTTTACACAAGGCATGTTGACAATTGATCGTCTGGCGCTATTTAAATAAATTGACGCGGTTTTGTTAGAGTTAAACTTTATGGCACGTAGGTAATATTCAATTATTTGAAGCAAAAGCCTTACAATTTTTAATTTACCAAATTCTGCTGAATTTTATACAGGCAACATTTATATACAACATAAAAATCTACATTCAAATCCCATATGGGAGAAATGCTGCGTTATTTCCCAAGGTTGTGTAGAGCTATTAACATATTTACAATCACACTGAAACTCAAGGGCGTACAGAAAAATATAATTTTCTTTCTGTCATGTCTTTTGCCGCTCGGCTGCATTAGGGTCTGTAGTTAAGAGCATTATGGGAGCAGTGGTTTGAAGTGTTTGTACTTTAGATAAGAGAGTTTATGACCCAACGCTCAGTGAAAAGATCATTGCGGATTTACACAACTCGTAATTGAATACGTACTACCAACTGTTAAGAGCGTGCAAGGCTCCAGTCAGACTAGGCTTTCGCAATGATTTACACAGCTGGAAAATTATTAAAAGCCGTTGCTAATAGTGTTAGAAGGTATTCAATTTAGTTGTCTTGTAAATACTTTATGTTATTCATATTTTGCAAGTGTTCAGTACATTTAGGCTAAGTGGCTGTTCATCCGGTTCATGATATGAGTAAATATCTGTCAAGGGCCAGATATACGAGCTCAACTACCTCCAGTATAAAAACAGGTCAACTCCGGAGACTGTTTGTCACATTTTCAGGAAAATTGTTAAATCAGGAGCAAGGGAAGGGGCTCTGAGGTGCATTTAAATGAATAATGGTAAACTTTCACCAACTAAATTATTTGTCGGTTGTCCAGATTTTATTTATTTCCGTTCTCTGAGAGCAGAATTGTTGTGGTGAAACTTTGTTCCTCTGCACGCTTAGCCTACTCCAGAGTTGCGTACCCAGTCTGCCGCCCATTCCCCAAATACTTCTGTCCTGGATCCTTCACATAAACACACACAACCCGGTTCCAGGAACCAGGATGGATTGGGACCATAAACATAAACGTGACAGGAAGACAAAACGCAGCATTATGCTCAGAACATTATAGATAAGAATCTGGGCGTATTTAAGGACGTGTCCATGATGTATATGTATTTTTTCGCTCCCACTCAGCTTTCCCTTCTTTGGCATTTTAATACGGGAAATGGGGCACGTGGAACTAGAACGGCGTATGCTCCTTTGGCATGTTCCGCCTTCTACAACCACGTTGTGCCCCCGTTGGGAAAAGGTCAGGCTTACCATAACCACCCGAGCTCCCGCCAGCCACATGCCAGAGCGTCCTCGTAATCAGGCTGTACTTGACGGTCATGATGACGAGGGGCAGTACGAGCAGAATGATGTCCAGGAAAACGGTGTAAGTTCGCTCCAGCGTCACGTCCGGCCATTCCTCCCGACACTTGTGTCGGCCTGGAATGAGAAGAAATAAAAAGCATGAGGACGGCAGTAGTGGGCTGTAAGAGCGGGCTCAGTGGGGCACAGGTCAACGGCTCATGTTTACATTTCTCTCAATTACTGACACTCTTCTAATCCTGCTTTGGCACTAAATAATGCCCAATCCCCTCCCAAGCCAACAGGCCCATTTTCAGCGTGTTTGCCAAAAACGGTGAACTCCAGGCTCGGGCTGAAGGTAGAATGGGAAGGCAGTAGGCAGGAAACCATCAGGATTGACAATCGATTTCTGTCTGGTGTTTCGCGTGATTTTCCTGCTCGCTTTCTCCAACTACTTTCCGATTTTATGAGCCTGACAAATTGGACGGATATTGCAACTAGAGAACAGAGCCTCCATGCACGCAATACTCTGAATCTGTGTGTCACTACTAATAAAAGTAGGTGCTCAGGCAGTTTGTATAGAGCCTAACTAGTCGAGCACGTTCTACATAGGGAATTCATATTGCTTGTTAACAAGTGTACTCCAGTGGAACATGATTCCAGAGAGGCGAACCCGAGCGTGATCGATACTGCTTAAGTAATCCGACATCCGACCTTACCCAATCTAACGTAAAATAGGCGTCCAAACGTACAAGTTGATTTACTAGCACTTGTATTCTGAGACTAAGCCTGGTCGTGTTTCCGAGCAAGATTACGTAGCAACTGAAATCTGTTATACAATCTCTGAGTCTCCTATTGATTTACCTGAACAAATAAAATATATACGAAGGAGCAAATCTTTGGAACTCAGTTTACTGTCAGTCTTAACATCAGGATTAGAGGGGATCAGGGACATTGAAAAGAAACAATTATGCTTAATTAGCTGCCCTTGCTTCTCATGTAATTTTAAAACTTGAAAAAGCTCTATTCAATTCAAATGTTCTATGCAAGAGAATTCAGTTGTCAAAGTTTATCCGATTAAGATCTTTAATGAAAACCTACTAAATTATTTAATTCTGTATAAGCAGTTCAATCTCATGATAACTAAAACAAGGCTACCCAGAATTTACGGTTTGAGGTCACAGAGCAACAGGAAAACTATTTTGGAAACTTTTTGTGAAGAGCTTTTCCGAGGGAACGTTTTCGTTGAGCCTGGAAAAGCACTAGGTTGCAATTGTGCAGTTTTCAATAGAAAAATGTGGTCATGCATTTAGGTGCTGTTAAAATGGGGAGTTGAATTGGACTCTGAAGGGAGATAAATTGAGCAACAGGTTAAATCTTGGTAAGTTGGTAAATACGTAATTGGAAGGAGAAAATCTTCTTTCTGCGTCTCTACGTCCGCATTGGGATTAAACGAGTCATGAAACGCGGAGTGACAAAGGAGACAGCCGAACCTCAAGTCGTCTCTCCACCTTATATCCCTGAGAATAGTTATGGAAATAGATCGTAAGTCTTTTGTAATGGGACGTAACGGATTGAAAGTGAACTGAATCGAGTCAAAACTTTGAAACCCCAGTGAATTATGACTTCCATCGCGCTCTACTTAATAGGTATTCTGGGCTGCTGCTGCTCTGGGCTACATAGGCCCAAGACCCACAAAAATCCCTTTGGCGTATATGCAAATTCCAATTTCTTCCAGAGTTCAAGCTCACTAAGAACACTTCGTCAGGGGATAATGGCAGGAGAGTGTCCTAACTGCTCAGACGTGAGTATTTTTGGCTAAAAGGCCTAAAACCCTTGAGTGTTCCTCAAAAGTGAGCATTGCCTGGTGGGACAGACTGGCTCAGGAAATTAAGGAACCATCTTTCACTCCTACTCGTAATCATAATTCTTCCTTCCTTCCACCATTTGCTTGGAGTCTCAAATCCTTAAGTGTCATTTTAACGGAGATGGAAAAATAATCTTCATTTTTGTGTACCAAAGAAGTGAAAATAGTTCCACGCACTTCTACCTCATGCTTCGGATCTGGATCTGTTACAAGAGTGAGCTTTGTCACGAACAACTAATGCACTTTCAAGTACATGATGTTTGCTCAATCGGGCTACACAGGCCACTAAGAACAAATGGTTATTACAGCATTACTGGTTACGTTATTACGCCTCTTACTGCGTCAAAAACCATTATCTTTATTTATCATTCGTATACGTACTTCTAATGGACTTTATATAATCAGAAGAATGCGTCACTAAAGTTGCAACTAATATATAGATGATGAAATCAGAAACTGAAATGTTAATATTCTGCTAGTACTTACTAAATATGATCGCCACACAGGGCGTTAATAACTTCGCATTTTGACACTAAAGCAAAGATTTTGTACACCAAAAACATTCAGGGCTCTATACCAAAAAGTTTCACCCAAAAAATTTATCTCGCAAAACTTCCCTCTTAAATTTGTCCAAATTGAAACGTTTTCGGCAAACCTAAACTAACGTTACCATTAAAACTACAATTCATCCCACTACATCTAACCCAATCTAACCCTAACCTATCCGAACGCGGTTTAAGCACAAATTAAAATTTAACTTCGAATGGTATTGATCTCTATCGGTAGATCTGTTTTGATGAAACACTTTTGCAGGGACCTTTCCACAGCGAAAGTTTTCCCCGTGCATCCGTATTATGAAGCCCTGATAAACTTTCCACATAGGTACTGCAATCAAATTGATACCAGATATGGATTCAATGGCTTAAGAAGAAGATTTAGGAGTGCAATAGTTGTGCAGTTATGTTGGAACTAACCTGTGTCCCGAATTGGTTGTAGAGCATTGAGTCCCGCAATAGGTGACATGCAGAGTCCGCTGAGAATCCAGACGAGGGCGATGATTTTGTAAGCGTGAGACAAGGTTTGCCATCGTCTTGACGTGAGAGGGTGACAAATGGCATAATATCTCTCCACTGAAATGGCCACCAGCGTCCAAGCACTCACAGAGACTGACACGGCTATACAGAAAGTAATAAAGAAAAATGAAAACAATTTAAAAGCTTTTCCTTCTCATTGGGATTTGGAATCAGTTTTATCTCTCCTAGCCTTCCCACTACTTTCTCAGAACATACAGATGGAGAGACGCGAGTAATGTATACAGTGCCGATTCTGAGTTCCGGGAATCTCGTATCAGCAATAATACCGCTGCTGGAAAATCCTTTTCTAGTTTAGCAGCCATGCAGATCAATAATGCATAATGCAGCAAATCGAATACAATGGGGGTTCCTAGTAGCTTGTTCCGCCAAAAAACTTTTGGAACTCTGTTTGTAAGGATGGATTCAAATTCAGGGTGGTATTGTGAGGAGCTAATGTGCCAGAAAAAAACGTAAATTGAAATTCATATTCCTTGGGAAGCTCTTATTGAAATCAACAAATCTAATATCGCTCCTAGGAATGAGACTTGAATTTCACATAGTATAATGAATTTCTGGGGAATTCTAAAGGTAATGATCATGAAACGCCAATGCCCCGTTGGTTGCAACTACCGCATTTGGAACCAGCATAACCCGACCATAATACTATGTTAAAATAAGTTAAATAACCAGTTCAGCTGTATTGCCACTGTTGTTTTTGACAATTTAAATTTCCAGTGGGCATCGCTTAAACGAACTCTTTCCTTACTCGTTGTCAATGACGTTGATTCCATAGACATATGAAGTAGCTATATATATACAATAGACAGGACAAAACAACGCTTCTTATGGGTCCACTTTCTGACTT
>JAQFXY010000653.1:0-20078 GCA_034693865.1 Ceratophysella sigillata | reverse complement strand
TCGGGTCGGGTATTTTATTTTTTTAACCCGACCCGAACGTTTCGGGTCGGGTACGGGTCGTGTAAAAAATTACCCGATATTTTCGGGTCGGGTCGGGTTCGGGTCGGGTCACCCACATACCTGATCCGTCTCGACCCCTTGCGCTCGTGTGGGATTGGGCTATGGCACGCTACTCGTTCTTCTAAAGAAAACATATTTTGAAACAAAGCCTCATGAGAATATAATTTCAATAGCAGACTCAGGGGCATTATATTAAAGGAGCAACAGAGCCTGACACAAAAGACTCAATGAAATAAGCTATTTTTAAATGAAAGCATGTGAACAGGAGAATCTGGTTTGAAAAAAAAAACTGTTTTCCTAAAACGTGACACGCCTAGGTAGGTAGAAGAATGTATTTGTATTCAAATAAATTACATATTCCCCATTCCCGTACGAAAAAGTAATATTATGCAGGACAAACAAGGCGTATACGTGAGTGGAATTTGTGAAACTACAAAATCAAATTATAAATAAACTCAGGCGTAATAATTTAGCTTGGAATCATATGGCACAGTAGCTAGATGGAGGATTGCTGGATTGAACGTAGGCACGATTTGGGTGGGATGGAATTATAATACAATCTCGTTATGGTATTGAGCGTGAAACGCTACTTTAAACGAATCAAATCTTCTTGAACGTCAATCACTGTCCACTTATTGTTTCCAAAGACTTAAAATTTCTTCTTTTCCTATGACGTGCTTATTATTCTGTATACATTATTAATAGTTAATCCCTGCCTCAGCCTTTTGCCTAATCCTAATTCCTGGCTCTGATTTGGATATAAGGAAAAACTGGGCACTCTTTATTTGAAAGGAAGGTCGTTCAACGTATTCAGGATTCCATAATTTTTGTAAACGACATTTCTGTCACTGTTTTTTTTACCTGAAGCTCCTCCAGAAATCCATTAGTAGAAATTACAAAAAAAAGCAGCTTCAGGAATGTAATAATTAAACATCCTGGCACCTAAGCTGATGTGCATGCATGCAAAGTATAGCATGCAAGCACTTACGTTCATAAGCTTATATACCTAGGCACCGTGTAGTAGCATTACTTGGTCTTCAGAACTTCAAATAGTGTTACAAAGAAGGGGAAATATCATTATCCCTTCCTTGCACGCAACACACGAGCGAGTAGCGTAGGTAAAATTCGGTGTTCTGCCTGGAATTACTTCAACGGGAGCGTTCCTTAGTCAAATGGTTGAAATGCAACTAAATACGGCGTAGATGGTGATTGGTGATGTGAACATACTCAGCTACAAGAATTGTTTGCGCATTTGTGTTTTGTTGGAAGCCAAATCATGGAAAGTACAGTGTCTTATCTCTACAATTACACATGACTAAACAATAACTCGGACAGTTCCAAAACAATTCTGGCATTTCTGTTAATAATCAGAAAATACAGATATATTGCCAAAGGGTTACTGAAAGATACGATTTAATGCACGCTTCATACAAGTAACTAGCAACCCACGAACCAGTGGACAGCGTTGAATCGGGGAGAAGATCGTGTATCAATTGACAGAATTTCACATGTGAGGTAGATCAGGCTGCAGAATAATTAAGTTCTTTAATTTTATTGCAATAGGTGAAATGTTAAATCAGACTGTAGGTACCTATACTTCAGCTTTTATGGCGGACGTTGGCTTTCACTTTGGAGCTTAGGGTTGTTTACCAAACTTCAACACCGGGTAAAGAGATACATAAATAGATTCGTTCCCACATACCAAAGTATGCTTAAGCTCGTTATATTCTAGGAGTGGAATCACTTATGGGAGATAGCTGTTGAAATGTGAGAAAGTGCGGAGAGCAATGCGGAACGTATAGCGTAGTTAGGAAACATTATTAGAGCAATTGGTTGCTCACACTGGAACAGCCCTAGCAGTGCCAGAAACAAGAGCTGGAGTAGTGCAATAAATTGCATCAAAGTAAATAAGCCAAGTCATAAAATGCACGCACCAATAGTTTCTCCTCCAGAACCTCCATTTCCCAGCATCATTAAATCGTTAAATTCTGACTACGCCGAACAGAGCCAGGCAGTGGTCTCTAGGCCTCCTCCGCAGTACATGGACGGAGACACGGAGTAATGGTCCAACACTGATCTGGCTGCATAGCAGTGGAACAAGAATCCAGTTTCATCTTCCACCACCACGCTTATGGATACGAGACAGGATCAGGCGAAAGATGATGATTTAGCTTCAACCCAAAAGGAGTCGGACCAAATGCTAGAGCTTCCTTCCTTGTTTTTTCACCAAATATTTCTAATCCCATTTTTCATGGGCACAGAAAACGAAGTCAGTGGAATCCTATGCATAAATTAGATATGGGAATCATAAGACCCGAATCCAATTCCCTCCTCGTCCCACCGAGTCTTCCACCGTGTTTCTCTGACACGAGAGGACGTACCTACTGGGCCGGGATATGAATAGGCACAAGACGGGGCTACGACCAAGTTCCCCCTGAAAAAAAGCACAGCTAAAAAAGTCCCTCGATTTAAAAACTAAGCATAATCTAATTTTAATGCTGGAAATTCAAATAACACGATATGTAACCTTGCCTACCTAAAGGTAACCTGACCAAAATTTACAGTTTGAGATGAACGGGTAAAACGGGGGACGTTTCCGGTGGCATTTTTTAGAGAGCAAGTTTTCGGTGGAGAATCTCCGCTGCTGTCATCATATAAGACGCCTAACGATAAGTCTTGTTTTATATGAACTGATCTCATTTGATTATCATCAAATCTTCTCTATTCATCATCATCCCATGTTTTCCTTGCTCTCTCTTCACTGAGCATTCAGTCAAACATCAGAGTTCTCAGCTTTCTCAATTCCCCCGTGAGGAAATCAAACTATGCCCAAGAATTTCCTGCCAAAGGATCTTGAGACGAAGAAGTTTGTCCTCAAAGGAAAACTCCCTCTCACCAGCTCCGCATAATGCCAAACCAATATCTTGTCATCATCCCACTTCACTATTCCCTAAGCTCGTTAAGGAGTCCTAAATTACTTTCTCTAGAAATAGGACCAACTATGAGTAAGGATAACCATTAGAGAAACCATTTACAATTATACGGATAACAAGAACCAGAGCCTATTACGAGTCTAATGACAACTCATGGGATTGATTTTACAGTCTTCCCTGAATAGCACAGCATGTACGTACAGTAAGTAACTTGAATATGCTAATCATCCTCTGCTATCTTAGCATGGACGACTATCGAATGGCCAAGCTATGTGTAGAACACTGCAAACAGGCAAACCATCTGCCCCTTCTTGGTGAAAGCAAATATTCCTTCACAGCGTATTGATTCCAAATTTTTAAAAAACAGTCCCTTTATATCACTGAAAACTAATTCAAAATATTGCCACGCCAATACTACGTGCATACGATATTCTTTTGTACAAAAGCATTGGAAAGCTTTTAGGAAAAATTAACAAATTAGATCTGTGCTCTTGAAATGTATACAGCTTGGAGATAAGGCATCAAGTGTGGTGATCCGAGTTTCCAATTACTCTTTTCCCTTATTTGCTGTGGGTGCTTTCACGGAGCACCCATGCGTCCAGATGGAGCCGACTGGTGAGGAAATGATCCTTTACACACACAGTACAGATAATTTCCTGTCAAGCCATCAAATTAGATAAAGCGGGCTAATGAAGAGGGGAGCCGAAGACATAAAATTTGAAGTTTCATTATCCTCGTCCACCAATCGATAAACATAATATCGTCTCAGCTCCAGAACAAAAGCCACCTCAGCCGCTCGCTCATTGGTCCCAAAATCTTAACTTTCCCTTCTCCATCAAATAAATGACTTGGAGCTATCGTCTATCTTTTCCATTGTTCCCAAGAGCAGAGCAGGCCTCAGCAGTTGATCCACTACTCCGTTATTCTTGAGTACCCAACTCTGCTCTATTGCTCCACATGTAGTAAATAGTGGAGTAGCACATAAGGGCCGGCCGAGGCTTTATTTCTATTTTTCCAGATCGGATTGAGGCCTAAAGAGGGAATAAAATAGGGGATTATACAAGTTAGTGAGGCAGTTAGAGAAGAGGCGTAAGTATGTGTATCAGAGCCATTTCTCACGATGCTGGAGAAGAGGCGGTGGTTGAGGTTGCATAAAGAAGTCATCTTTATGGGCTCTCGGCCATTGGGAGAGACAATAAACTTCTTAAATTGAAAGATATCGCTTCGAGTGAAGATAGTGGAAAGTTTAGAATTTATCACAGAAGGAGCCGGAGATCGGGTTTGTCTTGACTCCAGATTCCATGACTACTCCACTTCCACTTTATGACCATAAGCCCTTTTAAATGGGCAGAGAGACACAATAGGAAGGACAAGGCGGATAGATGAAGGAGCTCCATTAGCCCGGCCTGGCCTGGCCCCACTCTCTCTCTCTACAGAGCCTTATCGGCCTTCTTCAGAGCGACCAGGAGCAGCGTAGTATCGCTCGAAGGAGTATTAGCATGAGAATAGGAACCATTATTTATATTTTCCCTATTATTCGACCTGAGTGGAAGGCACAGAGGCAGTGAGTGATTATGCGCTGAGCGAGAGGAGGAAAGTTGGGAGCAGGAGACTCATTTGCTTCTCATCTGAAGATGATTAGAAAGCCACTCAGACGGAAGATGATCTTCTTAATGAAGGGAAAGGGAACTCAAGTTGTTCACACGGAAGGCAGTCAAGAGGTGCGAGTGACACCGTGAAGCCACTCTTCAGCCACTCCTCTCTAATTGACATTTACGTGGAGCTACACGGCCAATGCAGCAGCCCTTCTGCACCCACTTGAGCAAGCAGGGCCCAGACACTCAGGCTTATTAGGATCTGAGAGTGCATTATAATTTCAAAACAATAAATGTCAAAGGAGGCTCAGAACTACTCAAGAAAAGGGAGGATTACAAGGAACGGCGTCCGCATGAACGGGCTTTATCCTAACCCTGCTGTGTAGACCTGAATAAATCTACAGGCCAGCATAATTAAGTGCAGAAATTCTGAAAGGCCAGGCTAATGCAGTGCTCGTAAGACCCGTATTTACATATGAGGTGTGAATGATGTCCCGACACAGAGCACCTAGTAAGAGCTACAACGTCATAAGAGCGACCACACCGCTATCAGAGGGACTGTCCCGACCTCATGAGGCGTAAGAATGGCAAACAATAAACGTTTGGGTGTGGAATGCTTTGTCGAATCTCTCTGCAATTGAAATTATATCCCGCTCCGTATAACGCTTTCCTTCTCGGGTTGCCTGTATTAAGCTGACGCTCTTTTGAAGCTGTCGCCCTTTTGAGGAATGCGCTCTTAAATATGATTTGGTAGATCCTTTGAGGGTGTCGCCCTTATGACACTGTCGCTCATATGAAGTGAAAGCCGCTTACACGTACGTACACGTTGTGTGCTTGGGTAGAGCTGGAAGACTGACTGGGTGACTCTGCCTGTCCTGGGAACGCTCTTGTGGGTAAACCTCTTCCCTCGTCAGCCTGACAGGTTAAGTAAACATGAAGGTAAATGAGAATAGTCAACAAATGAGGCGATTCCCTCATTATTCTATGTGCTCTGTGTTGAGTGGATGAAGAGGCAGGAGGAGGCTGTGCTGAGCCCATTTGAAACAAAAGGCGAGAGAGTTTGGGAAAGGGAAAAGGCTTTTTCTGCTCCGAAATGAGGGAGTTAAAGAATCGTTTATGAGTGAGTAAATCATTCTTGAATCCGGCTCCAAAAAAACTGGACGTGGTTGGCAAACTGATGAGTACACAGCGGATTGGGAGCGAGACAAAAAATACTTGGATTCCAAAATGAGTCCAACCCCTTTATTGTTTTCTTCGTTGGGGGCTAAAGGTTATGGAGAAATATGGCCGAAAAAGAAGAACAAAAACCCACTCAAATTAAACTGTAAGCTCCAACTAAAGTCATTCTCTTCCTTACACTCCATTTCAGCCGGCTATGGACAAATCATCCAGGATTCTTCCAAATCACCAACCTCTGTACCATAAGCTTATTGCATTCCAGAATTTATGCGCCAAAATGAGTTTGAGCAAAATACTGCATACATGCCGGTACCGGGACACTCAGCTCAATAATGGGCAAAACATATCAGCTTATTGCAAAGAAATCAACCATAAAGCAGAGACACATTGGCATAAGAAACTTCTAGTTACTTAAGGAATTTTTATTTGTTCGTCGGTTTTTGTGTAATAGAAATGTATAAGTTTTACTTAAGCTTTCGAACATTTTTTAGTAACTAACAATGTGATATATGCATTTTTGAAGTATTTTTAACATTTAGTGAACGTCTTCCAGATTTCGGAGTAGTTCATTGAATGCATTATGTTTATCACAACAAAATGCGTAGAGATATTCAAGCTGAATTAATCGAATTTACTTTACGAATGACGGCAACGTTTGTAAGTACGTACAATCAGGACTTTTTTCAATCCACCCTTAGACTCACCCCATCTAAGGCCCCATATGGTGTAATCTCGTATTATGCTCAATGGACAATACCTCTGACCCTAGCCTTGGTCTTTGGTATCCGTGTCCGTCCACAAAATGTTACGCAATAAGTCATTAGAACAATGTCATAAACCTGTCAAATCGTCCAATCCGAACACCTTGGCATGGCAAATTGAAATATCCATGCCAAAGTCTCCAAAAATGCGGCGGTTTTACACACCATAATTAGGTAACAAGGAATTGACCGGAAAACGTGCAAAGTGTGTTCAATGACATTTTGCTCCATTCAGTGGTTAGGCAATTGAAGGGCACCAAAGTCAGTGCTTCATAACCGTACAGCATTCTTACTGGAGAGATGAGAAATGGTGGGTACTTGAAGCTCCAAGTCGTACCTTAATGATTGTGGAATAATGAATATATAAATAGGCCTGAGAGCAAGACTCGTTGAGCCAGTTCCTGTTCTCTTAATCGAGAAGAAGGTAATCAAGCCGTTATCAGAGTCTGAATACGTGCTCCGTACATCCAAACCCATGTTTTCTTTCTGGGAAACTCTAATCACCAAATAAATGGTACGAGCAGAGATTTCTTAATTCCGATCATCCACTTCTCGTCCCACAACACGAAGAGTGGATCTGGAAGGAGTTCCTTCTGAATAGCAATTATTTGACTCGTCTCACTACAGTCAGCCCATTGTATTCCACCCTCCTCCGTCTCCCGCACCACTTGATTATCCACCAGCTCAATGAACAGATTCCTCTGGAATGGCTAATAATATTATGCTCAACTCGGATTTCCTAGTCTTCCTTTATCTCACCAGGCTCCATCACCCCAACTAAGGTATTCCACATTGACATAGCAGAGCGTATAATCTCTTAACTACATGGTGTGACATCGGCATCGGTATCCGGACGTTCCGCCTTGACATTTCCCCCTAACTACCTCAGTGTAGTCTATTTAAACTTTGTTTAGTTTGAATAATTACTTGAGAATGCAAAAATGCATTCAATTGTGACGTTGCTTTCAAACCATTTGATATGGAAACCGACCAAGGCGAAACGTCCGTACGCCGTGGCACAAGGACGGAAGGTGTGGGCCGAGTAAAAAACCATTTAAGCTCCATACAAGACTCCAAGCAATTGATCCCATCTCGAGCAAGCACATTGATCTTGATCAGGAGAGACCGGAACATGGCATGACATGAAGTTAATGGGTCCGAATACTAGACCGCTACAAATAGGACGTAACATGTGCTAGAGGCCGGTGAGGCTATTGGAATTCCAGAATATTTCTTGTTTGAAGATAAGCTTTTGGGAACTGGCTCTCCCCATTGTTCTTCTCCACTGTCAACATTATGAGATGGTTAGACGGGATAGTTTTACGACGTAGAAACACATTAAATAAAACGGAGAATGATTTGAGGCTCACTCCTCAGAAAAACAATAGCCAAGAAAGGGTAAAAGGAGATTTTTTAACGACGACTTCCTATGAGCCTTCCAGGACATAAAAGGCAATGTTGGGCTCAAGAACGAACCGATCCTCTTCCTGTCCAGCTTACTAAATAACTCATACCTGAATGAAAAGCTCCGTCTCAGATATCCGGATTAGCATGAGGCATGAATGAAGTCGAGACTGAACTTGGACAGGTTTCATTCTCTGCTCCGGCTCAAAATCTCAAATCACCCAGCCTCACCAAACCAAAAAGTGATCAGTGTCTGGTTCAAGTCAAGTCGTCATAATAAGGATCTTCCGCGAGAGTTATTATTCAGCAATGCACAGAGACCTACATACTTTATCCCCAATACCCCCTCCCTTCCTTCATTTACAAATGATCCATCTCCATTTCAGGCATGGCCTTCCAAGATTTCCTGCGGAAAACGTCCTGTGTGAAATAATTATCCACAAAAGTCATTCCGCAAAATCGTCATTGAATATATTTGTCAGATTAAAATAACTTCGGAAAACCTAACCTAACTTCTATCAGAAATTCAACCCAATAACACGATATCTAACCAAGCTTAACCCAACCGAACGCACTATCAAAATTCACAGGTTAAATTCAACTGTTTGAAAAAGATCTTCCCAGGAATCTTTTTCACAGGGAACTTTGTCGTCGGCCTCTAAAGAACGATCTATGGAGGAATACTGAAATTTCAATTAGCAAGTTCCACCGATCCTAATCTCTAGACAACTCGACGTGAGTAGCTTCAAACCATTACGGAGCCGTATTATGAATTCAATTATTAGCAAACAAATAGGAAGCACGGGAGTACTAAATAGTTCTAAGGGTTATGCCCTTGTCAGACTTGTTTTGGCTAGTAGTGCTAATACACTGCTTAGCTTTCTAATTATACGACTAATTTACTTATAATTACATACCATTATCTTTTGAATGGGTTGACTGGGTAGCATAGTAAATTAGGCCTTGTGTTTAAATGCCCATAGCCTCCACGACAGACGCAAGTCCCATAGGAAAAACAAGCAAACATCCGACTATTCATTTTCCTACTCGAGTATTTTGCAGTAATAAAACTTGAATACCAAAAATGCAGAGAGCAGCATAGACTTCGTCTGCATGAAGGTATACGCTGTAGAATGCAGTATGTGTGGTTCGTACAAATAGCAGAGAGACAACAAATTACAGCCCTCCTAACCCTAACGCAAAGCCGTGTTTCCATCTGAAATGAGTGACTGAGTTATTGGTCGTGTCTCGTGAGCAAATATTAGGCGTATATCTGCAGAAGTCATGAAAATATGGGACGTATAATAATCAATGATGAATGGAACATGATTTTATGCAACTTAAGCCAAGTTGTTGGGTGTACAAGACTCGAGTGGAGCAGCCCAGCTAGCTCAAGCAGTTCTCGGTCGGGATCTGCTGCTCAATCCTTCCTCAGTTCAATCAACCAAGAGGCATGTAGCATGTAGCCTCTACGCACACAGCAGCACATGTCAGGCCGGTGTGTGTCTGTATATAAATATGAGGTCGTCGTGTGCGAGTGAATGAATTTGTCCGCTCTGCTCCAACGTCCGCTTCATATCTCAGAGAATCTAGCCTCACTCCCACCCACACAATTGCATTCCTTGGAAAAACAAGCGAGTCGGTCGGAGTGTCTCTGTGACAAGCATTTTATTCCTCTTATCTCGACTCAGGCTCCGCATTCCTCCGTGCACGCCTCACTTTCTTCTCTAAATTAGTGAAAGGCTTTTCTACTCAATGAGAAGTGGTCAAGAGCTTCGTCTTCCTTATCCGACAGATGTTCACCTACGCTTCATTGACAAAGACAAAGGGGAAAAGAGACACGCTCCATCCACGCACACACATTGGACGCAGAGGAATTGGAACTCCGGCAGCTCCGGGTCAGCAGGCCAGCAGATTTTCTTCTGGTCCTGGTCAGAACTACATGCTTCATAGTTCTGTTGGTTGTGTCGGTGTGGGTCAAGCAGGGAGACGGTACTAATTGTAGCCTCCACTTATTTTTTTTTTTTTTTAGGTTATCCGAGAATTTGATTAATTCCAGTTAGGCTAGGCTTAATTACCTTACTAGAATTAATCAAAACATGAATGCGATGCACAGTTGGAGGCTGCGACAGAATGGTGTCGCCTTGGACTTGGATTATTTGGGTTACAGTTTGCATGTTTCTGAATTTCTTAGATTTTGCTAAGTTTTAATCTCTTCCCTGGTTATAATTTTCTAGAAATAACATTCGATTTTGATTCACTTGTAGTTCATGCCGATGCAAAGCGGTGCATACTGCGTATAATCCTTCGTTTCAGAAGAGACGCCAAAGTTTGACAAAATAAGAGTTTGCAGTACATGATACGTACGCCGCTCTGTTCGTAAGACTTGTCAGACGCGGGTGTAAGGAAACAGGAAAGATCATAAGACTCTTCTGGTCTAAGGAGACATAAAACACTTGTGGTCTGACAGACGGAATAACGTTGTACAGTTGGAGTTCATGAAAGTGACAGGTATGGAGGTTGTTTGGCAGAATTGAAGAAATAAATACATCACTCCGAGCTTGGCGTTATAAGGAAAATACGGAGATAGAGCACCGGATGGATGGAATGAAGTGACAATTGCTTCACGGAGAAAATTCGGACGCGTAATTGGGAACTCAAGTGAATTTAGGTGAAAATGGTTTGAGAAATAAGAAGGTGAGACTTACAACTTGTTTAAATAAGGGCTGTTGGCGAAGAGGAGGTCCGGAATACTTCGGAGTTGATTGTTATTCAGTCGTCTGAAAAGTAAACAAAGAGAGAAGTAGAGAAAAATGTCGTTTGGAGCATGGCTTCGGCTTGACTCACTAACTAGGAAGAGAACAGAGGCCATCAATTCAACTTTTCTCGAGACAAATGGGATTTGGAGCATGTACTATTTGATTTTCCAAAGGAACACAAACTCCAAGACATAATATTTCACTCGGCAAAACAATTTTCTTAACATAAAACTTATTGGCTTTTCCTCCTTCCATCTCGGCTTTTACTCTTGATCCCGTTGAGCTTTTTTATGAGTTTATTATAGACCTTGTATGGCAGGCCTAGTTTAAGCCTTCCACTAAAAAACCTCAAGTTGAGATATATGTAGGCAGTTGCTCAAGGCAGAAGCCGGCAGTGGAACAGTTAATAAGACTAGGCTGTAGCTCTAGTTGGAAGTAATACGAGTTGAAAAGGAGTACACAGTAAGACGTGAATTAGGCGAGGGAGGTTAGAATTTGGTCAGAACGGACTAGTCAGGTCTGAGGTCAGCAATAACTTGGAATCAAACTTAATCCTTGCTTGCTGGAGAAAAGTGCTAAAAACAAAAGGAAAGGAGGTTTGGGGCTTCAGCCTGTTATCACACGCAACTTAAGGAGCGACATGGTTTCCCTCTTTGCTCCTGAAATGAAGCCAGAGTCCAGCCAAGAACAAGAGAGACTTTCTTAATTCCAATCTCCGAGTTTAGTTGGTAAACTGAGAAATGGCACTTCTATTCCAATTCCCGTACACTCGTCTTCCACAACTACGGCTTCCTTATCTTCTCACCAAAAGCTCCACAAACCCCGTCGTCCTTCCAGCCAGCCGAGCCAGCCACAAAGAGCCCAAAAGTATCAAAATCTTAATCCAGGACTCAGCTCGGATAGTCTATCAACAGTTCTTTGTAATATTCCAACTTCCTAACTTCCTCAATTCTCCTAAATTACCCACTTTTCATCTCCTTCATTTTAGAAGTTCAGAAAACAAACAAAGGGTGTCCCAGTATTAATACTCTCTCCAGTTCCTCACCGACAATTGACACCGGTAGTCGCGAATAACTATACCATTTGGGCACCATGAAATTTTCAAATAGACTTAAATATAATAAAGATTTTTACTCAAATTTTTCATTCAAATTATTCAACAACTATTGAATATTTACATCACTGATTTGACCATTTCGATAATCCTGTTTTTAAAGCAGGAAGTTTGGCTTATTTAATCGAATAACCTAAACCAGCAACCAATGAATCATGAATCAATGCAAATTACTAGCACTGTTTCCTGCGTGAATTGTTCTTGCATGTGTACGTACACGCAAAAATATTGAGTCGGCTATTTTGCTTGCTATAGGTAAGAAACATGTCTAGTTTCAATAATTCGTTCCTGCTCCCTGCTCCGATTACTTTGACACAGGACACATGCAATGTTTGAGTTTGAAGGTTAGCGTTGTTTACAAAACTTCAAGAACTGACACATGCACAGATGCAGAGAGCAAAATATTCAGCCTGTTATATAAATATTCCAGGGTAGACGACATATTACAGCGTAACAAAAAATGTATCAGTAGGTACTTTCCGCAAAAGTTACAATTTTCTAAACAGTGCCAAAAATGTGTTTTTCCAAAGGCGCTATTCAACTGCCACGTGCTCGATTCCCTAAAGCATGGCAAATGAACGTGATTTACGCATATTTTATAGGCTATCCTGGAGAATTGCAACGTTCCTGGTGCAGAATTGGCTTAGAACCGCTTACACTTAAAACAAAGGCTTTATTTCCGTGCCAATGATACCACAAAAGCCCTGCCTAGGACTCTGAATGTATTGACGTAAAGGCTATTGACGTGGAATGAATTCATGAGGCCCAAAGGCTAACTGAAAATTCAACTTCATTATTCTGTCTCGTCGAGCCAATTTCCTTGTTGTAAGAGAGGAAAAGCCTTGATTTGTGAAAAGTACTTTGGTTCTCCTTGCCACAAATTGCTTGGAGCTAGAAATGCCAGAGGAAGTCTAGTGACCAAAATTTCAATTTCAACTTCAACTCATTTACTTCTGGAAGACTGACTACTGGCTTGGGTTTGGTCCTGTGGTTCGGAATGGAGAGAAAGATTCCACAATCCTAATATCTCTCCATTGTCTCCGCCGCCTGCCAGGGCAGAGGCACACGAGATTTCCAGGAACACTTTTCTCCCACAGTCTCCCAAGGAAAGTCTCCGTGGACAAACAATGGGACAATAACTGTCCACATAAACTAGGATATTGGAAAGAGAGAACTTTGCTCCCGTTTCTCAACCCAGCCTCAGCTCAGCAGCTCCGTTCCACAGGCTATGCGGAAATTCGAATTCATAGGGAAAGGGGAAGGATGAATGGCTGAATGTCTAAATGCCTCCCATTTACTTCTTGGGTCTATTCTACATTTAATTTCAATCCCTGGGATTAGACTTGGGTGCTTGGAGAGACTCATTCACGGCATCCTTTCCCTCCTCTAATCCTTCGCTCCGAATTACAAAGATCCTTTTCTCCAAACGCCACTTCCCAACCAGCCTAAGAGACAGCCAAGCCAAGGGTCGCACGACGACTCATAGCGGCACAATTCACTGTGCGACAAAACATAGCGGTGCCTGTTCATGTATCCGACAATTCATAGCCTAGTTTAATAATTCCCAATTGATTTTTGAAAATCGTACATCTCCACGTTGTACGCTCGACTGTATTACAAGTCAAGGCATGCATAGAACATACGGAATACCGAGTAATTTTCATGTTCCCTGGTTGCATACTTTAACATGTAATTCAGTCGTGAACCTAACCGATTTTCAGCGATTACACTTAGAGTATTGCGAATTAGTCAAATACTGGGGACTGTATTATAATTTATAATCGCTACGAATTTTGACTGGTTCTGAATTGGGTCGATTAGGTACAAAACACATTTGAGCCCTCGCACTCTGAATTGTGCCGCTATGAATCTTCGTAGATTCCAATCCAAGCCAGGCTGCTTGGGCTGAGTCTAAAATGACTTAATGGCTACAATTTACATTCCAAACAAACAAAAAGTTTTGAGAAATTATCATGAAATACATTTCATATTCAGCAAAGAGGTTCTGTAATGCAAAGTGTAGAAAATCCATTCCTCCTCCCCGTAATCCGAATAATAAACAATAGTTTGGTAAATAATAAGTAAAAAACGTAATTAGGTAGACGGGCCAAAAAAAAAGGGATTGAAGCCTCTGCTTAAGAGTTGTAGCACATTGTAATAAGTATTTTCTCCACTCCGTTCTGATAACAATAGGAGCTTGGCTAGATGAGATGGAATAATGATGGGTTTGGGCCTCTGCTCCTTTTTTTGTGTCTGTATGCACAAGCTATCAGTAGTTGGATCACGATCAAGACATGAATCTGCTCGACTGGGGCTGAGCAGAGCAATGGGTGGCTGGGCTATTCTCTGTCTCAACCCGGGCGTGCATGTCCATATTATACACTCAAACAAACAAAACAACTTCTGGGCTACCAACAACAACCCTGTCTTCAATTACACATGTTGAGTCTCTCCATTCATAAACTCCCATTCAAACACATTCAAATCAATGTCTCCCAGCCCCAACCACTAATGCCTCTGATACAAGAGATAGAGATGGACCATCTTGGGAAGAAATAAACGCTCTTATCACACCGTGTTGTCCTCTTCCATTATTCCGCTCTTACCAACTGGACCTCGACTAATAATAACTAAATGCATACAAGGCAATGCAGCCACAAAGAGCCACTTCCCAGTCCCCCATACCGAGATCTCCATAAGGTCCGTTCGTGGCGTCTCCTGGCCTGGATTCCTCAATGGGTTTGGAAATTCAAGAAAATATACAAAGCGAAGCGAAAGCATAATATTGACATTTGCATTTCAGAATTTTGTATATTTCACGAGATTTCCTATGAATAAAATACACGATCTTCTACCAAGTACGGCTACATATTAGAAGATACGCAATTTATTAGGTATTTTGTAACGTTTGAATGAAAAATCTGTGTTCATAAAGCTATTTAATGAAATAATTCTGTGTGTAGCAAAAAATCGTATGCGTCGCAGTCAAATGTTATTTCTGATACATTTTGGGGACGGGGGGTTTGAAGGCTCTGTTCCCCATAGGCATGACGCCGCTGAAGTCCGTCAACCCACGACGAGCAGTCATGCAGATGTCCGAACTACATTCAGCAATTGAGGCTCTATTCTTCCACTAGTTCCCGTCTCGAGCTGCCCAAGCGAAGGCCGAGTCGTTTTGTAGAGGGAGAAGGACAAAAGCGGGATTAGGTGAGAGGGAATGAAGGGCTGAAGATAAAAGCGGGCATTGAGATGGGAATTAAAGTAATCGGCTACTTATTCCAACTCCTGAGCTTTCAATTCAAAAACCAGCAATCTTCTCAACCAGCCATTCAGCACGTATATCAAATACCTTCATTCAGCATTCAGAATCCGATCCCTAAACAACTCCTCCTCTCAATTCGTGGATCTGGACAGAACTACATGGATTACTCTGACCTCTGCCCATTACTGCTCAGGAACAAAAGGCTCATGGAATAATCCGATCAGTGCACTTCGGCCCAAACTACGCATTGCAGTATTTCTCTGCTCAAATCAAACCTAATGCTATTTAATAAAAGAGTGTTTCGTAATTGAAAATCAGTTTCGGAAATTGTAAATGTGTAAACTTCGCAATTCGACTGGTCCTTCTCTATACAACTCTTAAGCCTAGTAAATTAGAGGAACACGTGTCAGGGAATGTGCTGAAAAGTGAGGAAGCGTCTTATTTACACAAGACAAGACGTTTATTCAGTAGCGCGAAACTAAGAGAGCGCTAATAATCCCAGTCGCCTCCGTTGAGGCAAGAGAAGGCTGGACTTTTATTTTAGAAGCAGCCCGTCTCGCTCCACTCGCTTCCTATTCTCAGCCTCTCCGCTCGGTCCACAAGGGACTCCTTTGGAACCTCACTAATTGTAAACACACCTTGAGGAAACGGAGAGGCGTTTAGCTGCTTGTGCCAAGGAGCAGCTTTCCAGCTCTCGAGCGGGACAGAAGAGTCAGTTTCTAAATAAGTAATGCCAACAATTCGGCACTTTCTTCTCTTTGGAGCCGACAGTAGAAGCGGGAATGAAGATGGTTGTCTTAGAGCTCATTAGAATAATTTAACGGGTTTTAGGCCTCCATCCTTTGAGACTTAACTCCAGCAGACTCCCCAGAGTTACATAAATAATTATAACACTACCGCCAGCAGCCCAGTTCTTTGAGCTCAATCTACGATCATCCTTACCGGCACAATTCATAGTTTAGCACAATTCAGGTTGAGGGAACACAAGCTATAGGCTCGATATAGAGTAAGAATTGTCGCACGTCCGCTACATATAAATCGCCGAGAATTTTATTATAATTTGTATACAGAGATGGAGTCTTGGTATATCCATTTAACTGTCGTGCTTCCTGTGAGAATGCCAAATCGCACTACGAAGAAAATCCCATAATTTTTTAAACTGTCTTGACTTTCATTTAATTTGTGGTAAAAACTCTGAAGCCCTTATCGTCGTGTGCCTATTCGTCTTGAGCAGTACTGTGCAACAAGGACTGTAGCATTGGGCAAAGAGTCAGTCACTCAACACCTTAACCAAGAATTGGAGTGGAAATTGATTCTGGGAGAACATTGTAGTCTGTCGCTTTTGTCGCATTCTTTGAGTGAAAGTTCCCCAAATCCCCGAATGTCACTTCCTGTCACTTCATATTGTTTTCCTTCCTTTCACAAAGTTTCCTTCCAAACCTCGGATTCTTTAGAAATCTGTTTCATTTTTCCTCCTCAAGTGTTATCTTTGTTGGGCACTGGAGAGCAGGGGAAGTTATTTCAATTCTAACAAGTTTCAATTTAGTAAATTGTGCTCGAGTTGAATTGAACATGGATTTGAGAGCTCTTCGCAGTGGGCCGGAGCAGGACGTAAATTGACCTGGGGGAGAGAGCATGGGGCCCTAATGCAATACTGACAACAAGCTCCCCAGATCTCAGCCTGTCACTCTGGGGACTCCGAGTCACTACACAGTCAGTCAGTCTGAGCTGGGAAAAATGAGAAAGGACAGACAGCCACGTCTCAATTCTCGAGATCTCTCCATCCGCCGCCCTTTCTTCTCAGCCTCCCATTCAGCAACACAACAGAAAAGAAAGCAACAACGACCTGACGTCTTCATCCTCATCTTAGTCCCTATATCCCACACTTTAAATGGGAATAACCCATCTTCCTCTTATTCCACAAGGGGCATATGGGCATATCCTCTTCTGTCTGCCCACACAATATGCCAGCAAATGGTCAATACACAAATCTGGGTGCTACAAAAGCATTCCCGTGCAAAGTTCCCTAAAATAACTTTATCAGATAAATACAATATTAGCAAACGTGACCTAACTTTACAATTTTGGAAACTCAATCCAATGCCAGTATATCTACATTTTAGCCTAATCGTAATGAAAGTAGTCTTGTATAATTGACAGTTTAAGATCAAATGACAAAAAAGGAATTACGAGTAGGGTAACTGTTTAGAGACTTTTTACAATAAAATCTTTCGCAACAATTTTTTGTGGTGTATCATGTTTAATTACAAATAAACTTCAAGTATGTACAGCGCAATGAATCTTTTTGTGAAAAAACAGTCAAACGAAAACGAACTGAATATTAAACTTAAACGTTTTGAAACATTCACATTCTGTAATCTCAAGTCTATCAGTCAAGTTTAAATGTTTTCAAATGCCTTATTTATGAGCTTCTCTTGTGTCCGGAACTGCCGCAGGCAGTTTTAAGAAGATGGTGTGAGGACGAGGGTCGGCATGCCTGTAATTCCCACAGGAATCACAAAAGTCCATTTGGCTTGGAGCTAGATAGAAATAAGAGAAAGGCTTTTGGATTCTCTCTGTTTTCCACTAGGCTCTTCCTGGTCTTGTTCTTCGTGTACAAATAAAAATGACACCATGGTCTCCTGAGCTCATCCAAAGACCCAGGTGTCATAAAGTGTAAAAAGCAGACGGATTTCTCAGACTCATATTTATTCTCCTGTCAGCGGCTTTTCTTCACTTTCATCCTTCCTTGGAGCGAGCAGCCTTCCCGACTGTCCAGCAAGACGAATGGGCAAGGTGAAGGAGTAATGAGATGGGATCTTACTCAAACACAACGATTATTAATTGGAAGAATGGCCAGTGCTCAGTGGGTTCACAATTGAGACTCTATGGAAAATCCGTTTTTTTCTCGGCTGAAGGTTGGAAAACCGCATCCACCCTTCTTGCCCAACGTCTTCTCTGGAGAAGACGTAGGAGGCATAGGACGGAGTGGGGCTCTTCTATCATCCATGATTCCATATGCGTGATGATGGATCGTCACTAAAGCACATCTGTCGGCTTTATTACTTCTCCTTTTTAGACTCCTTTAGAAGGAGTTGCTCCTAAGAGATATTACTCGAGGTATTAGAGGAACCTTCCCGTTTCCCTCGCTCGCTGAGTAGCCTATCAAAAATTCAACAATCCCTTCAACCCGCTCAGGAATCCCTAGCAAAAGCTAGCCACTTCTTCCACGTCCCCAGTTGAGAGGGGTTAGATCCGGCCAAATAAATAAATATCAAATGAGCGGGGCACTCAGGCCTATCTCCACTTGCATCAACGATAGCCAAAACGCTAAGCGGGCAACTACGGGAGCTAGATGCCTCGCCAGATTTATGAAAGTAGTTTCGGGAATGAAACCTGTACGGATCACTTATTCTAAGTATGTGTCAAGTTTAATTCTGTAGCTTGTAAATCAGTGTAGTTCTATCTATTGCACACAGGCTGGTTTATGCTTCTGACCATGCAAAACGCCATTTTTCATTAGATTTCCAGTATGATCAATTTACGAAAAGTTCATTCAGTTTCCACCCCAGAGTTCCGTGCATTTTTCAATTGTCCAAACATGTTTTTGGCCATTTTTATTGCCTGAAGCCACCGGCGCTCATTACGAAATTACAGAAAAAGTTGTAGTAAGGTATATGAGCACCGCGGTATAAACAGCTGTGGAGAAAGCACAAATTTTACCTGACCTCTGACTTAGGGAAAATTTAATACAATACAAATTGCATATCAACAACTTTTGCTCGGGTTATTCATCAGCTCAAAGTTCACAGGTCAAGAGCTAGCTGAAATTTTCTGCATGGGCGCTTACTGCGCCACCCTTGCTCCTTTCTACAACCGAATTTGCCTAAATATGTCCCTTTTCAGTACCCTATGTAAATTACTCGTATCTGCTCCAAATAATTTGGAATCCTACACCAGTTTACATGCCCTACTGCTGTGTGAGAGAAAGCGATGGGTGAAAGTTGAGGAGTGGGCTAAGGTGAGCTGGGACAGTTGATTTTATTTGGTGAGAAGAAAAGGCGAGTGGCGAGAGGAGAATATAAATAGAGTGTGTTGGGCCTGGGAGTCAGTCATTGAGTCGGAGTCAAGATGCTTTTGAGATTTGTGAAGAGGCACGGAGGGGGATATTTCATATAACTTATATATTTATTCCTTCCTCTTGTTCAATTACAATGAGGAGAGCTGAGGATGGCCTTTGGCTCCTTTTTATCAGCCAACTCAGGAATCAATAGGGCTCACAGCAGGCCAGAGCTCCACTCAAACTCCCTCCGCCACAATCTCCTCCATTATCTGGAGGAACACGAGACGCCTCTATGGAGATCGGCTCCCTTCTTGGACAGACACGGAATTTCTTAGCTCGGCCATGATTATAATATGTTTATCATTCTTCCGCTCCACTATTATATTGGCAAGGACTGTTTCAGGTTCCTCAGTGAAGGGACGGGGGAAAAGTTATCCCTCAAAAACTCCCTCCAAAAATTCATTCCGAAAAGTTCCCACGAGACTGCGATATCCTTCAAAAGTTACCCCGAAACCATTTTTGCCAATGGATCTAAGATTGGAAATTGTAGTCAGATTACTATACAGTGTAAAATTGTCAAAAAGTCGATTCGCAAAAATATTGAAAAAATGGTAAAATGGTTGCAGAAAAAGTTCATTTTTTGCCTATTGCCTTGGAACTGTAAATTGTGGTGATGTTTTGTCCAGTTAGATTAGGCTAAGTCAGAAATCGTGGCATTGGATTGAATTTCTAATAATAAAGTTAAATCAAACAATGGACAAATCTATACCATAAAATCGTTCCTTTGGATGGATGGATGGATGTTTGTCCTCTATCTCCTCCGAAACCACTGAACGGATTTGGATGACCAATATCTTAAAATTTTGCTAATTTTTAGGGTCACCCCGTGGGGGGGTTTTGATTGACCTCTGACACCCGGAACATTGAACCCGGGTCAACTCTGGGTCA
>JAQFXY010000652.1:0-20083 GCA_034693865.1 Ceratophysella sigillata | reverse complement strand
TTAGGTACAATTTCAGTGCAAGTTAAAAATATTGAAATAACGGCAACAAATGTTGTTAAAAGTTTAGGCCTTTATATTGACTCAGAGCTAAACTAAAAAAATGTAACTCCATATTATGGTCACTTTACCCAATACAAAGAATGCTAACACTGCATAACCGTAAAATTATTATTAATGCGTATGTTATGTCAAAATACGATATATGTGTCCAATCTGGGGCACAGGCAATAAAATGGTACGCCATCCTATAGAGAAAATCATGCGAAGAGCTGCTAGATATGTATTAAACGTAAATAAATATGACAGTATAAAATATAGAATGTCAACAGAACTGAAATGGTTGTTACCTGAATATCTGTACAAATTCGAAGTACTGAAGCTGGCATACAATATGGTTTATGATAACGGCCCCCAATACTTTTCGAACTATTTAGACTTAAGCTGTACTGTTGTGAAAAGTACTAGGAATAAGAACTATATACAACTTAGTAATAAACACTGCAGTAAATCTTTCAAATATTTAACCTGCTGCTAACCTTTGGATAAATTTAGAATCCGAGTTTGACTCTGTCTGTATTGTAAACTTTACTTATCCAATGTTTTATAACTTTGATGTTATGTGTGCTTCTACGACTAGTACATTATCCATTATTGAATTTAAAAATAAGCTAAAATTATTATACTTACATATGCAAGCTGAGGAATGTGAACCATCCGTGGAAGACCATGTATGTAATTACTCGTGTATTGAAGCTGTAGTAACTAATTGCTAGTTTGATACTTTATGTGTGTTGTCTGTGTATGTCGCTCTTTGTAATAACCTAATTTTTTTAGGGTTAAATAAATAAATAAATAAATAAATATGCATTTACTATTAAATCATACCGAATTCATATGAACAGGGAGCCTAATGCAGCGTATATATTTAGCTGGCCACAAGGTAAACACAACGTTATTATCAAATTACACAATAACGTTCGTTCACAAAGTCAAAAAATAAGATTTACATTGAATCTTATATTATGCCCGAGGCATAGTGTAGCGGCTGCAGATGTCAGAATTGTCCAGATACATTGAACGCATTTAGGTAATAAAACGTCAAAATATGCGCACATATATGCACCACAAAATGTCAATATATGCTTGAAATATGCACGAAAAAGTTTCGCTTCTAGGCATTACAATACATTACCTGTGTATTACAGGAGGGATTTCAAGTGTTTCTTCCCGTTCCGCTGCTCAGGAGGGCATTGCTGCCTTTGACAATCTAATACTCCACTGGTTATCTCGCTGACCAGACCCGCTTATCGGGCTCATTTCAGGCTCATTTCAGGCATTACCTATACTAGATACTACATAGTTTTTTTTTATATATATAGCGTTTATTTATTATTTATTTATTTAAACCCTGAAAACAGGCTGTTAGCGTAGAGAGTTTGCATAATAAATTAAATTGGCGAATTAATTACATCGTCAATACAAGAGTAGTCACACGTACAGGTTGCATTCGAAAACTGGATGGATTCTGAAACTTGTTTCTTAACTAGATACGACTTGAGACTTAAATTAAATGTTTTTACATTGTTCATATTTAGACTACTTAAATCTAGAATAGGCCATAACATATTAGAATTATAATTAAACGAGCGTTTACCATACATTGAATTTGCATGCGGTTGATTCTTTAAAAATACCTTGTTTCTAGTACTGCCGAGCCGAACATCATTAAAATTTACATAATCATAAAAGAATGGTGGACAAAACTTAGTAATTATGCTAAAAGTTAACTTCAGTGCTTCATATTGGTAGATATACCTAGGAAAAAACCATTGTAATTTGCTTGTAAGTTCTTCCTTTACACTATCATACTTTTTTAGTCCAAGGACGAATCGGGCCGCCTTCCTGAGTAAACCCTCTAAATTGATTACTGGTAAAATGTACGCATTAACAATTAGTTTCCTATTTGCTTCGTTAATTGATGACTGTATGGGATAAAGCGACCATAGCACGGAGTTGCAAGATTTGATTTTAGTAGTCACATGGTCTAACCATTTCAGTTCGGAGCCGATTATAAACCCCAAGCTTTTCACTTTGCTGACTAACCAGTTATTACTGATTTATCAACACTTATTGAGACTGAGCCGATCGATTTTACGGTTGAAGGTTTCCAAATTAACATCATTTGTGTTTTTGCAAAGGCAGTTTTGATTCTTCCATGCAAGGATTAGCCCCATGGTATAGTTGACTAGCTTGAGTAACAACGAAATATTTTCGGGGAAGTCGGAAATAACAAAGTTGGTATCATCTGCAAATAGAAGAACGAAAGCATCACGTAAGTAGTGGGGTAGATCATTAATTAAAATCGCAAATAGTATGAACGACAGGATTCCACCTTGAGGTACTCCGATGTCAGTGAAGCTGGTATTTGACTTTGAGCCGTTTAGGGCTACAAATTGTGACCTGTTTCTTAAGTAGGATTTGAACCATGCAGTGTCTATGTTGTACCAGTTTTGCATCTTGTAGATAAGTAAGTCGTGATTTACTTTATCGAATGCCAGTATGCATACTTTTCCGTTGTCGATTTCGTGATACAGATGGTCTGTAAGTGTGACGTGTGCAAGACTAGTGGAATGTTTTTCGCGGAATCCAAACTGGTTATTGTGGAGCAAGTTATTTGTTAATAAAAACTTATTGAGTTGATTAGCAACACACTTTTCTATGATTTTACTCAGGACGCCAGGGATGGCACGTCATCCAAATTGTCCATTTTATCCATCTGGATGAAATGGAAATTTCCGGATGAAAACGAGGTCCAAAATTGGACAAGTTGGATAAAATGGTCAAAATTAAAATCACCAAATTTTGCGTAGTAAGCAGGTACGCTGATGACTGATTTTCCTTCTTGAAAACGGAAAAGGGGAAACAAATTATGAAGTCTTTCAACACAAATATTGTTACTCACGTGTTAAAATTGCATACAAACGGCATGTAACTGTAGTTCGGCTCATAGCTACACCTCACGTATGTCATCGAGCGAGGACACGGGCATAGGCACACATGATATCGAACGATGACACGGACCCAGGCACATACGTCACCAAATAATGGTCTCTTATTAGACACTCACACAATTCGCTACTCATCTATTTAAAAAATGTAAATCTGGCTTACTTTTAGTTGCATTTGTTTGTCATTGACCGTCTTGACAGCAAAAATTTAGTTACTTAATCGACAATATGAGAAAACCCTAGGCCCCAGACATACACAGTAGAACAAGTGTAGTGGAGCGAAGATTTTTAACTTCTGAATTGGTTATTCCTAATGTTCACAAGTCAATTATAACTATGATTAAAGTAATGATGAAATGCAATAAGGATGTGATTATAATGGCGACTGTGGAGAATGGTGAGCACGGTATGCAAACAGCGAAATCTGACAATAATCCATCTACCGCATCTCATAACTTAGTATCAATGGCAATCTAATACTAGAAACTGTGGCAACTGCCACATTGTACCAACTTATCACAATATGTAAGCTATAAACAATACAGAGCATGTATTCAGAAATGCGGCATGTAAGGCACCTATGTTTGTCCGTTTTATCCATCCATTTTATCCATTTAATCCGCTATCAGGACAAATATGAAGCTGGATGGATAAAATGCCATCCCTGCAGGACGCATTGTAGTGATATCGGTCTTAGATCACTGGGAGTAGACGGATTTGTAATTTTAGCAATTGGGATTACTTTTGATAGTTTCAAATTGTCAGGCACTGTATTCGATTTCATACTTGAATTCGCAATCAAGGCTAGTAGCTCAGCAATATTCGGAGCTCCAATCGCAAGATTAACCATCTTTGCTGTAAGTCCAGTGGTGTCTTCAGAGTTTAAATCTCGTTATTTCTTAAAGCTTAAACGTATAACTTCGAGTAGCTATTTCTTGATGTTTATTGTAGAAGACTGGAATTGTAGAGTCAGGATGGAAAGAACTAATGCTGGTTAATAAATTATTAATTGTGTTAACGTCCATTGAGAAAGTATTGACACCTTTTTTGGTATTGAGTTTGCAGTAAGGGTTTAGGGCCTCATATACTCCTAACCTTTGGATACTGCAGTTTAAGTTGTCCTTTGAGTCATTCTGCAATAATTTTTTCACGTTTTTATTTAATATTTCAAATCGTGTTTGATTATCTGGTGTCGGGTTGACTTTCACTTCTTTGTAGACACAATCTCTGTTTCTTGGCTTCGAGTGTCACAGGGGTGGGACAAAGCTTCTTCGGATAGTCAATGATTGTCTTAGATACAATCGGAATGTGGATGTCATATGCTTTGACTAAGGATTTCGAGAAATCGTCGACTATCATTCCAACAGGGAGACAATCATCGTTCATTTCCTGGATTTCACAAATAGATTGACCCAGTGCTGCATAATTGGCGTTTTTGAAATCGCGATACATGCATACTCGGCTGGGGTTTCTGGGTTTTTCCATAGATAGCATAGCTACTAATAATCTGTGGTCGGGGATATGAGGATCCTGGATTTTCAAATCAGAAACAGTGCATTTATTGTTGGTGATTAGCAGGTCAAGTATATTATTTTGTCGTGTAGGTTCTTGTACAAGTTGAGTAAGTGAGTGAGAGTGAAGAATATGCTCAAAATATGAGTATGCGTCAGAGGTAGGTAGGTTGAAATCAACTAAAATATACACGTTCTTCTTCTTTAGTTGTAGAGTAGATATGATTAGTTCGAATGCGGCACTGTCATTACTTAGAATTTCACGGGATAAGCCAGGAGGGCGGTAGACACAAATTACTTGGAATGATTTGAGAACCTTGTATTGCACTTTTTAAATTATCACTTCGAGGTTAGAATTTGGTATTTGGACGAGCGGTAGTGGACGCATGACTGCAGCGTTAAGGACTAATACAGCAACTCCTCCGCCTCCTTTGTGAGTTCGATCATTGCGATAAATATTATAGCCGGGAACAGACAGTGATATTGTATGATGTGGTTTTAGAAATGTTTCAGTCAGGTATAGTATGTCGATATTGGAAGAGTAGGCGAGAGCCAGTATTTCAATGTAGTGCTTGTTATATGACCTGACATTTAGATGAGCAATGGATATGTTGCGTTCTTTAGGCTGTAAGTTGGGTCATGCAGCGAGTAGAGACGACGAGCCTATTCTTCGTTTGTCATTGATGTGTGTTGTTGAACTTGGCGTTTGTGATTGAGTGAGTCTTTTTGTGCTAACTGGTTTAATCCACGATGAATCAGATTGTTTTCTCAATAACAACTCAATAACAATTGGTTCACATTATTTTTCGGTGGTTCATTGTAAAAAAAAACCTACATGCTACAATATTGAACAAGTTTATATACTTTCTCAGAATGTCCGCTAGGCGACATCAACGCAACAAGTTACCAGCTATTTTCGTTTTCGATGGGCAGCTCGATTTTCTAATAGCACTTACGACTTACGAATCGATGTATCGCTGTTGAGTGAATGCATTCAATTGATGATGAAATAGTAAACCTGATAAAATACAGCAGAGCCATTGGTGGTGAAATGATCCTTGTTTACCGCCTTGAGGTTTGCGGATTTTGAATTGCTTATTTTAAGCATTAGGAGGCAAGCGGTCCGAATAGGTTGATTGATGGTGACTAGGTTGACCTTTGACCTGGTGTGCTTTATGCCGGTAATGAGTGTATGCTTGATAATAGGAAGTTGAAATACTGAATACGGAATATTTGGTTTATTGCGGTATAGTGAAAGGTTAGGACAATTGGAATGACTGATTCAATGGGAAAGCGATATGTTGACCATACAATAGAGATGGAGCCACTCGCACGTCAGTTAAAACTGCCTCAATCTCTATTGTATGGATGTTGACTTCTCAAGAGAATGAATGAGAGTGGCTTGAGTTGAGAAAGAATGTGTAGAAATAGATAGCGTACATTTCTAATACACAAATAATAATACTTTCTAAACGGAAATGCTTACAATTGGCTAGAAATTGCGGAAATGATAATCTTGACCATGATATGTCAAAACAGGTTCTTTGTCTTAATAATAGATACAGTGAAGGGAATGCCAGTCGCATGGGATTTGTACAGATTGTACATAGGTGATTTAATTAAATAAATTGCCAAGACCCAAGTTGCCATTGACAACATTGACGCGAAGTCTCAGAGCACCATTTCTACATGCAAGATAGGCATCGCAAATGGCTCCTTCTGTTAATAAGGTAAGGCCAAAATACCAAAACAGAACATAAAATATTTTGTACTAATTTATTGTATTATTGCCAAAATAAGCAGAAATATACATACGAACTTTGAAATATGCACTTATGCCGTTAAACCTATAGATATGCTTTACTGCTAGCTATACTTTATATATTTGGTCAAATTGACTTGGCGCGTGGAGATCCAGAACAGAACAGATCAAGTCCGCTCAAGAAAAAACATGCAAGTATGCGCATATCCGCTCTTTACTTATCATGCAGAGCTAAACGTATAGGTAAAATCGCACTTTCACAACGTTTTGATGCGCGGAGAAAAAAATTGAAATATCAAAAATGACATCGCACCTAATACATGGGCGAAAAAAATTCGGAAAAATTGTAAACCTCTTTATTTTGACATGCTGCGCAAGGTTCAAATGGACGCTAAAGCTCTATCTCTTAAGGGGGCTGAGCCACAGCGCGCATAATGCGCTATGGGAAAAAATCACCTCCGGTTGAAACAATGTGGGGGAAATATAATTTTGTCCGATTTTTCATGCTGAGCAAGGTTTAAATGGGCGTCAAAGCTCTATCTCCTAAGGGTACTGAGCTAAAGCGGTTTGATTTTATATCCATAGCGCATTTGGCACGCTGCAGCTCAGTGCTCCTAAGAGATATAGCTTTGGCGACCATTTGAACCTTGATCAGCATGAAAAGATGGTTAGGTTTACAATTTTTCCGAATTTTTTAAACCGGAGGGGATTTGCACACGTACCGGGTGCGATGTCTATTGAACACGCGAGAAATTTTAATAATTTTTTATCCTACAAGTGAATTTAGGCATATTTTAGATTAAGTCACCCTTGCTACTGGTATTTTTAGTGCTGCTTATTTTGTATTAGGAAAAACTAAATGATCTTAACGAGAAGCCAAGGGCGTTTGATGGTAAAATTTCCTTTAATTCCGTTATTCTGTGGTTACATATATACAGTGCTGCTCACAGTGAACAGGCCAATGAATTGGAATGGAGAACACACGGCCGAGATTTGCGAACTGGCCATGTCACATTTCTGTGCACCGCTTTGGTTTACGTTTCAATGATTTGAAATGTGGCGGAATTGGGACGCGCGAATGACAGCGAATAGGGAAAACCCACGCCATGCCCTGCGATTACCCACCGCTACAATTTACCAGCCCGTCTTGCCGCATTACACACTAAACAATGTCCTTCCGATGCTATCAACCTAAATTAGGCATGTTTGCGCGGAGCCACTGTGGCTGAATTCAAACCCAACACCTGCTACGAACAATGGATTTACTCAGCATGCTTTGGTGTGGTATTTTGATGCAATAAAATAAGACAAGTTGTTACTGGACTAAACATGCCTAATTAAGTTGAGAGCATTGGAAGGACATTGTGTAGGGTGTAATGTGGCAAGACGGGCTCGTATATTGTGTCGGTGGGAAATCAAGCAACAAGAACAGTAGCGAAGGAATTTATGAATCGATTTTGCAACCACCGCATGTGAGAAGAAGAAGAAACACAGAGAAGTGGAAGAAGAACTAGTTACCATGAAAGATGACCTAGTTACTTGACAATGTATATGTACTTGAATTGAATTGATTTATTAGTTCCATTAACGCTTACGCCCATGAAACGATCTCAATCTAAGAATATTTATAATAATTGGTTCTTGCATACTTAACTTGGTGTCTGGTTTGTTCTTATATCACATAATCATATATACATATTTATAACATTGTGAGAGTTGTGATTGGGCTTGTCCTTGCTTATATCTGGTGAAGTGTGTTGCTGCTTTGGTGATATTTTCATTTGGAATCTGATTATCTAGTAATGCTAGGAGTTGATTGACTTCCTTTTTCAATAAAGATGATAGAGAAATATTCTTGTCCATAAAATTCTTTAACTCGTATTTCATTAGTACAAATTTTTCCTTGGCTTTTTCTCATTCTCGCTGCCTCTCTGGGTTGAATCTTCTTATTGGGATTCAGATTATGTTGCAATACTGTGAGTCGATTAAGTTCATTTTGCAATAAAGGTGCTTTGATGTTAATCTTGTCTTTGAGATCTTCAATATGGTTCGTAATCACAGCAACGTTTTCTTCGATACGAATAATTTTGAATAATTTCAGGGCAATGTTTTCATCGCTATGTTTAAATTCAGCTTCAATATGCTCAATTTTAGGTGGGTTTATTTGGTTTTCCTTCTTCTATATTCGCATTTTTTGGTTATTTCTTTATTGCTTTTTGTGGATCATTTTCTTTGGTTTGCTTATCGTTAGCATTGGCTTTTCGAATAATTAGAGTTAACTTTTTGTTGCTTTTGCTTTAATTTGCTTTAATTAGTTCTCTTAATTGTTGTCTCCTTTTCAGTCGTTCGGATTTACTTACTTCTTCTATAATAAAACATGTTTGCTCTTACTTTAAATTTTGACATCGTGTAAAAATGTGTAACTTGTCACTTAAAGAGGATAGTTTTACCAGAATGGAATTGTTCCTTTTTTTTCCCAGAGGCAGCACTTCGAAGTTCTGCATTTCTAACTTTAGCTTTCACAGACTGTTGAACTTCATCACCCAGACGGCCTTTGTTATTGTCACTGTAATTTTGAATTTATTGCGCATTGCGGGGTTTTAACATTGAATAAAAAAGTACTTTAGTGCCTGACACGTGTCAGAATATTCCTAACATACTGCTATGCATGTCGGCCAATATTCAAAACTACATTTTGAATGGTCTCTAAAATATAGTTGTTGGTTGAGGGTACATCTAATTTAATATGCTTCGAAGACGAATTGACAAATTGGTTTTGCGTTTATTTCTGTTGTTTGCGTTTATTTCTGTAAATATTTCCCCTAGTCTCATTAAGATGTTTGATTGATGAACTTTGATTTTTAATCTCGTGATTACGAATTCTCGAACAACATTCGCATTAATTTCAGGATGCTTAGACCAGATCTTGGTCACTAACTCTGTTGTTATTTGTTCCTTAATTTTAAGCAACGGAAAGTACATTAAAAATTCTTGCTCACATATTCTGACCCATTGATATATTTGACTGGCTGAAAGCCCGTCCTACGGACAGGAAATTAAGTACAATTAATTAAATTAATTCAGTGCAAAATTATCAAAACCATACACAACAGACCCGTGAACTGAACTAACCCCAGTTTCCTTTCCATATCAAACTCCAACAATACCCGAGACCCGTGATCTTAGAAACCCCGTTTTTCCTTCCCCCAATCAAATCCCAATAATACCCGTTAATTTAACTAACCCATGTAAACATTGCCCTCCAAAACCCCGTAATACCTGGCATTTTAACTAACCCGTGTATCTTTTTCCCGCTAAAACCCCGTAATACCCGTTAAATTAACTAACTTGTGTATTCTTGCCCCTCCAAAAACCCCGTAACACCCGTTAATTTAACTAATCTGTAAATCCTTTTCCCTCCAAACCCGCGTAATACCCGTTAATTTAACTAAACCATGTAACATTTCCTCTCCAAAACCCCGTAAGACCCGTTAATTTAACTATCCGATGTAACCTTTCCTCTCCAAAACCCCGTAATACCCGTTGATTCAACTAACACATGCAACCTTTCCCCTCCACAACCCTGTAATACCCGTTGATTCAACTAACACGTGCAACCTTTCCCCTCCACAACCCTGTAATACCCGTCAATTTAACTAACTCATGTAACCTTTCCCTTGCACAACCCCGTAATACCCGTTTAATTAACCAACACGTGCAACCTTTCCCGTCCAGAACCCCTGTTAATTTAACTAACACGTGTATTCTTTCCCCCCAAAACCCCGTAATACCCGTTAATTTAACTGAACCGTGTATCCTCCCTCCTCCAAAACCCAGTAATACCCGTTAATTTAACTAACCCATGTAACCTTTCCCCTCAAAAACCCCGTATTACCGGTTAATTTAAGTAACATATGCAACATTTCCCTTCGATAACCCCGTAATACCCGTTATTTCAACTAACACATGCAAAATTTTCCCTCCACAACCCCTTAATACCCGTAAATTTAACTAACACGTGTATCCTTTACCCTCCAAAACCCCGTAATACCCGTTAATTCAACTAACCCGTGAATCCTTTTCCCTTCAAAACCGTGTAATACTCGTAATTTAACTAACCCATGTAACCTTTCCTCTCCAAAACCCCGTAAGCCCCAGTGATTTAACCAACCCATGTAACCTTTACACTCCAAAACCCGTAATACCCGTTAAATTAACTAACACGTGCAACCTTTCCCCTCCACAACCCAGTAATACCCGTTAAATTAACTAACCCATGTAACCTTTCCCCTCAAAAACCCTGTATTACCCGTTAATTTAAGTAACACATGCAAACATTCATACTGACGTCGAAATTGAAATAAATTGTCTGTTTCCAGTTTTTGCACAGACCTCATACCTTGAACACCTGCATTGGCATTTCAATTTATTCTTTCATGCAATTCATTCATACAATTCATTGTGAATTAATTTTGCAATAATTATTTGAAATACCTGGGCCTTGGAGTGAGACACCAATTTATCCAAAGTAGGGCCATGAGAAAATCTCGATTTAACATAGATTTTATCAAACATGATCATACATAACCGGGAGTTCTCGTCAAGAGTGAAACAATGTGTCTTTATGACATCTAGTACGTAGGAGAGAATTCCTGGTTTACATGTAAATCCTTTCATCCAACTTCTAAGTGTACTGACTCCAGAAAGGTATTTTCCAGATTGCAGCGCTGGTTTCGTAAACTTTCAAGTTAATGCTTCTGACTATCAGAGCTCAACGAAGATCCACTGCTTCTGAGCTGTATCAGTTTAGTCCTCAGTTTTTTTATTTTGGCAAGCGCTTCGATGTGAATTTTGTAGGCGCGTTACAAATGCCTAGCAATTTTAATTTAAGAAATATGAGTTTAGAAGACAGTTCAATATTCAGCAAAGAAAAAAAATGTCGGTTACCATTTTATTATCACATATAGCAAACGTATTAAACTTAGAATTTTTAATGTGATAATTTACTGCAGGGCAGACAGTAAACGTCGGCTCGGTTGGATTGTACCCAACGGGGCGCAGTGAAAATATTTTATAATTATAAATAAGTTTTTTTAAGCCACTTTTGTCACCACATCTCTACTGAAGTGTAGGGTATAGGTTTGTTTCACTTAGAGTAGGTTAGGTTTTCCGAAAAAGCCAGCTGCCTTATAACTTGTAACAATGTTTGATTAGAAATTTGCTAAGGACCAAACTTAGAATATTTTCACTGCGCCACAATTTCACAATTCAACCGTCAGCTCAATTGACAGTAAACGTCAGACATTGACTCGGTTGATAGCAAACGTTGGACGTTTGCTCAGTTGACAGCAAACGTCGGACGTTGGCTCGGTTGACAGCAAACGTCCGACGTTGGCTCAGACTGTAAACGTCGCTCAGTTGATACATCAGACAAATTAACGATTTTTTTAAAGGTTTAATCATATAGTAATTGTGATTACCTTTGATTTACTCCGCGAGAATATCTTGGTGTTCTTTTAGTTTGGGGTAGTTCCCACTTCTTTTATTTTGTTGTTTAGAAAGCTGAATTTAGAAGAATAAACGGAATCACGGATGGTTTTATTCTGCGCTTAACTGGCAGGCCAAGCAGTTCATTTCTAAGGTCTCGCTCGTAGTCCGTTAGTTGAAAATGTGTAGAACAAATTCTAGTAGTTGCTGAATTAAAGCTATTCTTTCGGTGACATTTAATTACCCATATTCTGCAAATGTCAGTTATTTTGTATAGGAAACGAAGACAAATTGATCATATTGCTTATTCAAATTAGCGAAAGGGAAAACGATGCAAATCATTTTTATTTATATTACATAGACTACCGTCTAATCAGCATAATCACGAAGATACATGCCGAACTTAAAGTAATATACACAATGCGGGAATTTTTTTTGAAAAACCTCAAGGCAATGCTTGTATCGGACGGGATCGTACCAAATAATTGCAAACAAGGACTGTTCTATAATATTGAGACTGTATAAACCAGGCTATGACTGCTATCTTTTCTCCCCCGTTTTAGCTTACAATTATTGTCATTGTCGGCTGTCGTCATTTCCTGTACTCAGCTCATTACAAAGTCCATGCCTAATGGCATGACTCGTGATAAGTGAGTTAGCAGTTGTAAAAGAATACAAAACTGAAGATCTGTTGGCAATATCTAACTAGGAAGAACTGTGCTTCTTGCTTTATTCAGTTGACTTATTTTATTTAGTTGACTACGATATAATTTATATGCCGATTAAATTTCGATTTACGAATTACGAAACATAAGAAGGTTTACTACTTTTACTATGTGCTTTACCCAATCTCCCTTGTTATTGGTAATTAAATAAGGTTGTATTTACACAAATGATTGTTTACTAGGTCATCTGTAATGAATGAAAAATTTTGGAATGGTGAAGCCTACTGCATGGAAAGTTACTGGGATCCACTTTATGTATTCAACCAGGATATTACTGTCTGCTCAATGTTCCCATTTGTGGAAGATGAATAGGAGCAAATAAATTAAAAAATTTGGTTATTAGGTCAAAAGAATAATAAAAAACTTAATACGATGTAAACTAAAACACGGAAGTTCACAAGCCATATGGATTTATCTTTATTTATTTTCGTCGTCTTTGCAATACTATCATATTTATCAATTACTATTTAATAACAAAACAAATGACACTAAACGAAGTTATACCAACTAGAATAATGCATTTATGCATTTATAAGGATAGTGTTTTTTTTTCTAAAGAATATCATGATTAAACTTTGCAAAGTCGATTCGAAATTCGGACTTTAGATTCAGTAGGCATTGTTTGACACGTAATTTTATTTCCGTTTATTGTAAAAATTGTTAATAGCATAAAGTATTTATTCAAGTTATGAATTTACAAATGAATAGTAGCCACGTTATCTAGCAGTCCAAATGTACATTGTTTCCAGCAAACATTATTTACGTGTAAAGTGACTAGTGAATAAACCTATCACGTTATGAGGTAGGTATATATAATCAAAATTTAACACTTTTATCGTTGATAAGAATTTTCCGGTCATTTAGAAACCTGACTAGTAGCTATGTGTCAGTGTATCAACTAAACTTGGTACCTAGGATACCAAGTCCTCATTACATCGTCTCATTTAGATTTTTAACTTTGAGTTTTAGTATCGTGATTAAAAGTTTTCGAACAACATTCGCATCAAGTTCAGGATTTCAGACAGTTTGTATTGTTTATAGTGTAATTATGTGTGCTGCTTTTAGTATTGGGAACAACTAAATGAGCTTCAGGATTAACCGAGATTCCTTCTTTCTGTCTATACCAAAGTTTTAACTTGTATTACAAACTTATCTGTTATCTTCTTCGTCTTCTAAAGATTTCCTATCTCATTATCTATACTATGTGTTTTGCAGTTTCCGTCACTCCGTTCGAGTGTCCACGTATAACTCTACACTGGGTAGATGTGTACAGGGGAGCTTAATAGCTTAAATTGTTCATCTCGGTCCAGGTAACCAAGGTAAGTATTGGTGACCCAAATCTGGTGACCCTGTGACCCTTAAGTGACCCATAAACAAAAAAACAGTGCCTTACTTGCAACTTTTTTGCTAAATTTGCAACAGAGTCGGCAACCTATTCAAATCAAAAACTTAAAAATACTTTATAGTGGGATTAGCTACTAAGCTACTTTTGGCCACTTTGACCCAAGGTCAGAGACAAAGATAAAATTTTCACCCTAAATTTTTATTTGATTTTGTTGTACCCTAATGTGTAAACTGAATGATGAACATTTCGAAACAAATATTTGACCATTTGTTTGACTGTAAGTATGGGTCAGCTTGCTAAAACGACCCTACGTCAGTGTATAAAGGTCAAAATGGGCAAACATGAATAAGTAAAAGATGAAAATTAAGATGAAGGTTGAAGTGCCAAACTCCAAAGGATAGACCGTTTAGTCAATTTCACGGGTATTACGGGGTTTGGTCGTTTAGTGTGGAAAGGAAACACGGTTTAGTTAAATTTACATTCATTACGGGATGTTGGAGGGGAAAGGATACACTGGTATTATGGGATTTTGGAAAGGAAAGGAAACGCAGGGTAGTTAAATTCATATGCATTACGGGATTCTGAAGGGCTAAGTATAGTACGGGTTAGTTAAATTCACGGGTATTACGTAACTTTTTAAGGGAAAGGAATTCCGGGTAGTACTACGGGGTTTTGGAAGGAAAAGCATACACGGGTTAGTTAAAGTCACGGGTACCACAGGGTTTTGGAGGGAAAAGGATAAACGGGTTAGTTAATGTCACGGGTACTACGTGAATAAGTTCAAGTTTGCGAATGTGAGCCTAAGTTTGACTTTGGCATTTCACTTAATTTCCTTTCCGTAGGACGGGCTAGTGCCAAATATACTGCGAAATTTATTATCATTTCTATGCTAATAACCTTTTAAGCTTATTTTCAATGGATTCAATACAAATCATTTCCATACTAAGCCATTAACGTAGCGATTCCCGTCAATTCAAATCTTATTATGAGCCTTTTTAGTTTATTTTCAATACCAAGTTATGTAAGAAACCCTTGCTGGAAACGGATGTTTTTAGCCAGTCAATTATGTTTTTTTATGTAAGTTTCCCGGTATTAAACTTTGGGTATAAAACACCGGGTGAAATCTTTTTTTTTAGCTGCATGTTTAATATTAAGCCGTCAAAGTTATCCTTTCTGTGACATTTTGTAACCTATATTTTGCATAGGAGTTTTAATGGGGAATGCGTGAAAGACGTTCCCCTATATTTTTGAGTTATTCCTACACTCCACAACTGCACAAATATAGGACATTGTCAGTCCTCCTCAGGTTTTAATATGGTTTAATAATGATAATTGTTAACTTAAACGCAAGCTTATAGCACTAAAATACCTGTGGGCAAGACTATAATGGCTGTTGTTGGCAATTGGCAATGGGGACAAACACTCTTTTTGGATTTCATTGTAGGAGTCCACTCAGACGTACGTCACACACCACGTGAATTCTCAAACCCTCAATTTTCATCTGTTTTTCTTTTCCTCATGCTCATCCAGCGTACCTTATACCTACTCTATGTACCTTGGGTATTACGGGTTTTTTGGAAGAGGATGGAAACACGGGTCAGTCAATTTCACAGGTATTACGGTTTTTTTTTTGAAAATATACATGGGTTAGTTAAATTGACGGGTAGTACGGGGTTTTGGATGTAAAAATCTACACGAGTTAGTTAATTTCACGGGTATTACGGGGTTTTCGAGGGAAAATTTTGCATGGGTTATTGAAATTCACAGGTATTACGGGGTTCTGGAGGGAAAATGATGCACGGGTTATTTAAATTCAATTCAGTACGGGTTTTGGAGGGGATTAATTACATTCACGGGTATTAATGAGATTTGATGTGCAAATAATACACGGGTTGGTTCAGTTAACGGGTATGTTTTGTGTTTTTGGCATTTTGAGTAGGCTCTGAGGAATTCGCCTTTTACTTAATTTCATGTCCGTAGGACGGGCTTTCAGCTAGTTTCAAAGTAAAGATGGTGTATGATGGATTTGAGTTATGGCAAAATAAACCAAAATGTGAATGATATGAATGATTATGATTATGAAAAAAAAAATACGCGGGAAAGAAGAGAAGCTGGTTCGCAACCGAACGATTTCCTTCAAAGTTTTAATTAAATTGTATATAAAAGCTGTATATAATTGATTGAGACTTATTGGAACGAGCCATTGTGAGGTCACCCACGTTGGGTTGCTGAAAACCCGAGGTAAAACGGACTTTTTGGTAACAATTAACAGTATTTTGAAAAAAATAATAAATTTATTCTTCGATTCCTTTCCCTCCAAAATCACATTATTGTGTACTATCCGAATGAGAGTAGGATAATACTAGATATTATGATGGAGAAACAGGAGCGAGGAATATGTTTTAAAATAAATGATTATGGAAATATGGAAAAATACCTGGATGAGATAAGCAAGATAATTAATGCTGAGGAAGTCTTATCTATTGGTACATGTGACCCATTCACTATGAGTTTTTTTGTAAGCTCAGATATTGCTTTTGAAAAGTTAATTGAGGAAGGTGGATTTGACATTGATGGTGCATACTATCAGTATTTCCCCTATATGAGAAGAATAAGGACTCGGATGGTGTTCATTAAAGGAGCGCCCCCGTTTATTCACAACTCATTAATCGAGGATGAGTTACGGAATCATTGCAAACTCAACAGAGCCTTACGTAAGATTCGCATTAAAAATGTTAAACAAATTTATGCACATATAGATACATATACACGTCAAGTGCCCATTTTGGTAAATGACGATGCACCTAACCTACCACCTTTCATTGAAGTTAAAATAAATGAGAAAAAATATAGAATTAAAGTTGAGTTAGGTAATCAGCGCTGCCACAAATGCAAGCAAGAAGGGCACTTTGTTAAGAAGTGTCCAATGAACGAGGAGATTGAGAAGCCGGACGAAAACGACTGGTCAGATATAATACAAGATATGATACAAGAAGGACTGGAGCGAAAGGAACAGCAGGCCCAAACTTCACTTAAAAGAAGTTTAGAGTCCAGCTCTAACGAGTCCTCACCACAGGCTGGTAGCCAAGCAGCTTCCAACAAAAAACTTAGACCAACTCGATCAGCTGATGCTATTGAGATTCCTGACACACAAGAAGACGAAATAGAAGGCTTTCAATTACAAGGTAAGAAGAAAAAGAACCCTTCAAATGTATTTGTCAAATTAAGGGAACTTGTCATACCACCCAGTAGCGCGTACACTTGCGATCAGGCAATCGATTTCTTGGAGACATTCATGAAAGTCAAGAATACCGACCCGTCAACATATAATGAGATTATGAAGAAGAAGGATTTAGATTATAAATTGAAACAAATGCTGACAAATATAAAATTCCTAACAAATAGTGAGTGGCCAATTAGTCAGAAAATAGAAAGATACAATAGAAACACACAATAAGTTTTTCAATATATTCAATTAATGCGCAAGGTTTAAAGAACAACACGAGCAGATTCAATTTAATACAATTTATAACAAACATAAAACCATCGATTGTCTGTGTACAGGAAACGAACATTAACACAATCTCTGATATAAAGCTAATAATCCCTAACTACTTGAGCTATTTCAATTCAGCCACTTCTCTTGGCAGTGGAACTGTCATATATGTATCTCAGAAGATCAAAGTTGTTGGACATGGAGACCTCACACCGGGTAAGTCTCAATATGTTACAATACAATTTCCTAATCTTAATCCTGTTACAATATTCAATATTCATATGAGTCATAAAAATACCGAAGGCATAACTATGGTTAATTTAATCGAAAGTACAATTAGAAATCACAGTTTAAGCGATATAATTTTATCGGGAGACTGGAACTATGTTGACGATTGACCTTGACGATGACCTTGATTCAAAGGATAGGTCGTATAGCAGAAAAAACATACGTCTAAGGATGAAGACACTCCTTGAAAATGAAGACCTTGTAGATGGTTTTAGGTATCTTAACCCTCACAGAAAGGTATATACTCATGTTGGTAACCAAGTTCATAAGCCAAAGGCGAGACTTGACCGAATCTATTTGTCAAATGCATTAATTCCTAAATTACGTGATGCCTGTGTATTACCGTCCTTCTCTGACCATCAAATTGTGCAGGTTTCTATTACCCTCAGTGTACTTTCTAAAAGTGCGTACTGGAAGTTTGATAACGGACTACTCGAGTACGAAGAATTCCGGACCGAGGTAAATAATTCCATAGAGGAATTTTTAAATAGTAAGAACAAATCATTCCGTAAGTATGAACTTCTCAAATTCCATTTAAAAAAATTTCAATTTCATTTCGTAGCTTTGAACTATTGCGCATGCGTTCTAAAATTAAAGCCGTGTCTAACATAGTGTCATGTAGATCAAATAATCCAAGTTCTTTCCAAGAGTATTTGCTGATCCCTAAAAGCTGTATTTCGAATAAGATCTTGAACCCTGACCTTCTGAGTGAGAAAATTCCAAACTCCTTCTGTGACCTTACTATCGGTGGAGTTTTGAGTGATTTGACTCGAGCTGAACATATTGGTACTGTCAAAAACTTCTACCTGAATGCGTTTGCGGCTGACCAGGTGAGTTTTGAAAATCTTAATGAATATCTTTCCGAGTTACCATCATTGGACGAGCACGATGCCAGTTTATTGGAATCAGATGTAGACTTGAAAGAAATAATTATCGGCATATCGTCTCTGGCAAAGGATAAATGTCCAGGACTTGATGGTCTAACTTCCGAGTTTTTCAAAGTGTTTTCAGAAAATTTCAGCAAGATACTACTTTGGTTATGGACAGAGATTACTGCTCAAAGTGCGATGCCAAAGAGTATGAGAGTTGGAATAACCAGCCTCATATTCAAAAAAGGAGATCCTAAAAGTCTGAATAATTGGAGGCCCTTTACAATGTCTAATGTCGACTACAAAATATTTGCCCATGTTCTAAAAAGTAGGTTGACTCCTGTTCTTCCAAAACTGATCGGTCCATATCAAACATGCAATGTCCCAGGAAGAACAATTTTTGATAATCTTCACTTCATTCGGGACAACATTGAAATGAACGGAGCCGTGTTGTCAATTGACCAGGCAGGAGCTTTTAATAATGTAAACCATGACTACTTGCTGCGGACTCTGACTGCATTTGGGTTCCCAGAGAACATACGTAAATTCATACAAATTATGTATTCTGAAATTATAATATTTATAAATATTGGCGGGGTTCTGGCTGGACCAGTACCATACAAAAAAGGCGTAAAGCAGGGAGATCCGATGGCAAGTCTATTATATATTCTTGCTTTTGAACCTCTACTCGTAAGACTACACAAAAGAATGCTCCAAATTAATGTAAGTCCATTTCCTCACGCTCCATGCACAAACATGTCAAGTTATGCAGATGATATAAATCTATTTGTGTCAGATATTAGGCAATTTAATGTAATCGATGAAGAACTCGAACTATTTAGCAAATATTCTGGTGGAATGACTAACGACGACAAGACGATTTTCCTACTCTGTGGGAGTGGGAACTGGATACACATGCCCCATGGATCACGGTATAATACTGTAATTGATGGAATCAAAATTTTAGGAGTATGGTTTGAAAAAGGTGAAACAAGAAACTGGACCAATCTAATTTCTAAATTGTAGCTTAAAATTGAATTTTACAAGACACGATCCACAGCTGCCTCCCTTTTCTCAAAGGTTCGAGTATTAAATACATTTATACTGCCTATACCATGGTATGTCCTAGAAGTACTAGACCCTCCAACTGTCTTCTTAATTAGTATAAGAAAGTTATGCGAAGAATTCTTATGGGGCAATCGAAAACATTGGGTAAAACGTGTTTTTGTGTATTGCCCGTTGAGGTACGCAGGTCTTGGCGTCAAAGATCTAGAAAAACAGACTTTAGTAATGAGAATGAAGGACGCAGCTCGCGCTTTCGGTATAATTCAATATAACACATATTTTTTAGAGGATTATATTGAAAGTGTCCGCAACATCGTGCTAATTAATAAACGTGACAGCAGACCGTTTTATGAAAATATGAGGCTTAAGTTTAACATATAGAGATTTAGATTCAAGATTTTGACTGCAGTTATGCTCAAGAGCATTGGAATACAAAATACAAGTGTGTTCCCAAACGTAAACTGTGTGGAAATGATGAACGCTGGTATGACCACAGTCGAATCTGTCTCATCTTGGAATGGAAATTT
>JAQFXY010000651.1:0-20114 GCA_034693865.1 Ceratophysella sigillata | reverse complement strand
ACCCGATTTTAGATAGGGAATTCTGTGTAGTGACGTCATGGAAAAAAACGATGAAACTCCTCTGCACTAGCTCTATAGGAATAAAAACACTAAGCTTGTTTCAATATGCAGATGCAGGCGTTCCGGCGGATGACCTAATCTAACCTGTCTAAAAAGTAACACAATAAATAGTTTAGTCAAGTTAGGCTATCCCGTAAGGGAAAACTTGGTAGATCACACCACGATATTGGTACATAAATTTCTCATGCCGCTCCGTTTCTAAACTATTTGTGAAAATAGCTTGCCGTAAACTAGGAATGTGCGTGCATAAATATGGTGAAATGCGGTTACAAAGATCTGAGGGAAGCTACAAAGAGTAATTTGATAAATGAATGGTATAATGTAAGCAGGCAAGAGGATGGCAGCAAAAATTAAAAAAAAAGTTTGCAATAGTTCCCTGAAGAAGCCAAAGAGCACAATGAAGCCTTTCATATTGCGTAGAACTGGAGGGGTGATTCGCTGTTTGATTGTTATTGTAAACATGTTGTGTCAACTATAGTTGCTTAATTTATAGAGTGATACGCATTCCAGTAAAGTAATTGAAAAGATCAAGAAGCAGCGTGTGAGTTGGGTAGATGAGATTTAGACGTGGGATGATGAAAGAGCGTCTCGATCTCTAGCCAGCCTGCTTGATCTGATTTGATTTCCTAGAATGGGGTTTGATCTGTGGAGATGGCTGGGGTCTGTTGGAAGGAGCCGTCATTTGTCGTCAACTCAAGTTGGGATTTGCTCAGGACGCCCCACAGACGGACTACTTTGGTGGAGAAATTGTGGACATTCTGACGACGGGCGTCAAGTGCGGAGGTCGGGAGGCTGAGCTGGGCGAGTGCTATCACCATGACGTGCTCAACAATGGAACGGCCTTCTGTCCAGGAAATGGGAAAAACTTTGCGGCCGTCATTTGTACTGATCGTATGACCACAAACATGTTTCTCACAAGAATTCTCTTTTATGACGGAGCATTTAGGCCCGTCCCTTCTAGGTACAGCTTTCATTTGTTCCGATCGGGACACAGAGAAAGTTATCAAGGAAAACTTTGATCAAAAGTTACATTTTGCTCTTCGAACTCAAAATGTATATTTTGAGCAATTTACGTTCCGTTTGGTTCGGCTAGGTTAGATTCATTGATTCGGATTGAATTTTTGATTGTAAAATTGGGTTAGGTTTGCCTGAAATATCTCAGAAAAACGTATTCGACGGAACGGGTTTGCTGAGGAGCTTTTTTCAGAAGTAAATTTTCCATGGAGCCGTTGCTTAAAGTAATTTTTGAATATAGGTCTGCCCGATTTAGTGCCAGATGCTGTGGAAATCCAACGCTCGGCCTACTTGGAGGATAAGCAGTTGTACTTTCTCCAGTGTTCCATGGAGGAAAATTGCTTGGCCTCATCCGCTTACAGGTTTCTAAACTTAATTGGATCGAATCAGAGTCTGCATGTGCATCCCACTTACAAAGCAATAATTAGAAATGTAATATGAAAATCCAAATTACTTCCTGGGTCTACGTGCTCTGGGCTTTTGTCCGAGAAAATCGATTTACCTTTCCCTTTCAAAACTCTTTTCTCAAGAAAGCGAGGTAAGCGGCCTTCCTTCCTTCTCTGATCCTCACTCGAGTTTCCTGACACAGAAATACCTCCCGAGCCATACACGGGCAATTCCAGCTAAATACTTAACCTGGATTCCGCTACTGCGGTGATTATTGCTTGCATGCTCAAACCAATTTGAAATATAATGAGAATGCAGTTGTCTACGTTGTTCTACCCGGAATAACGCACACCACGTTCAACCTAAATCCATTAAATATTCTCCTAGCAGTTGATCAACCCCTTACTAACAAATGAGGAAACTTGCAAACTTCACCTATCGTGTATTTTCTATAAACTGTCTATTCGGATGCATGAAGACAAATACGACAAGTGCGCTTAATGAATTAAATGGTTTGGAAACTCGCCATGAGCCCCGCTGCGCTCTGGAATGAAAATCGATTTTTGTGGAGTTAAGAATATTTGTATACAGCTCAGATTCATGAAGCTAGACTGGGATTTGGCATTGAGAGCTCCGTGGCGTGTATGGGTTATGGGTGTTAGGTTTATTACACGAATGAATGTTATCACCAGACTCTGCCTCTGTTTACTATGTCATTAACACTAACAACTTTCCCTGTAATAAGTTTGAGAGTCTAAGAGAAGAGATCAAGTTCCTATTATGATCTGATGTGCGGATTCGTTTTTAGATTACAAGAAACGAACTCTTACGGCTGGCACCTTGACACGAGACGCCTCCTTCGGTTCACAGCCAGAATCGTCAATAAAGGAAATGCGGACTTTCGCCCAGCAATTCCCAAGCATTTATGGCAGTTCCATGCCTGTCACATGTGAGCCAGGCTCTTTTTTTCCTTTACAGCTAATTTATGTGCATATTTTGAGCCGGGTGCCAGTATCGAAGGAGCAGCCGGTGCTTTTTGTAGTGAATGTTTATTGGACATTATATGGCATGTGCTCCAACTATGTAGAGGACAGTACAATCAAGGCTTGGGAAAGCACGCTCTGCCAGGCTGACTGGGGAAGAGGCTGGATTTAGTTTCATTCATGCCGCGTCGCGCTGGGATTGAGGCCATGATAAATGCTAATTAAATATTATGAGTGTGTATATCATTCCTCTGCTTATCCTTGCTTGACAGGCCGAAAAGACATTAGGCCAAGTTAATCATGCGGAATGGGGACAGGGAAAGAAGCTCCTCTCTCGCCGCAGTAACTTTAGTGAGTAATAAGATGGGCGATAGGCAGAGAGCTCCGCCTGCCATCCACCATTCCCCTGACGACCCTAATTAGCAACCCAATTCCTGACGACAACTGCATAACTAATTCAATCGAGCTCACCATTCAATGCTCTCATCATCCATCCCACATTCAAATGAATGAAACTAGGGAGCTAGGAACGGGCTTAATTCTGGGGCTGCTAAGGAGTAAGGATACGGGCATGGCATAGTATCTCTTCCAGAATCCAGAATATTCCTGACTCAGGAATCCTCAGTTGTTTATGGAAAACTCTGGTGATTTAACTAGAAAGTGATTTTTGAACTTTTATCTCCTAAAACACGTTGCTGATCAAGCGATATTTTCACTTAATTGAGATAATACTAGCCCACCAAATGCATACAGAGCTGCTTACAGCGAGCTCATCAGCTAATTGTACTACTTTTGATCCCCAGCTGTGTCGTATTAACTCAAAATCAATTAATGGAGTGTTTATTGTACGATGCTTGGCCTTAAATTTTAATAAATTAAACAGAAATTTGATGTAACTAAAAGTTTTTTTTAAATTCCTTAGACTTATAATATAGCATAGGCCTAGTTTAACTTATCTTTATCTTAGCCAACTAAATATATGTCCCTCATAATTCTAGATTCTAGACTTAGGCCAATATAATCCAAATGTACTTCACGCGGATTGAACAAAGCATTAAAGGAATACTTAGTAGAGCTTCAAAGCTTCAGCAAAGCCTATTAGCTCATAAGTAATACGATACATGAAATTAAATTCGGCCAGTAAAATCCGAGTGTGTAGCCGTTCTCGTAAGGTCTGATCGCCACGTTGCGAGCAGTTTGTAACGGAATTACGGCTATTTAAAATCGACCTAAATTAGTTCTGATCCTGTTCGACAATGAGCGGACGCGTGCAGGGCAATGCTACGCTTAGTGCATAATGCGGAAACTTCTCTCAGGACGGAGCATTAAGCTCATTACGAGAAGCGGAGTACGCCAAGAGGTCCCTAACGAGTAGGTTAATGAGGTTTGTTTCCATAGGCACTACCACAGCATGGAAGTCTTTGCCGTGTTCGACATTTTGGACGGAAAGGGCCGGAAGGTGGCGGAAGGTCACAAAGCATCCTTCTGTCTCGAGGACAACGAGTGCGTGTCCGGGAGTGAGTCCCGCTATGCCTGTGCCAACTACGGTGACCAAGGGATCAGCGTCGGTTGTGCGGATATTTACAGGTCCAACATTGACTGCCAATGGATTGACGTCACGGACATAGTTCCAGGCCTCTACACGTTCAAGGTAGAGCCTATTACTGCATTCCCCCCAGTAGTATGTCAATTCTCATTTTGCATACTTCAATACATTCACTCAATTCAGATTTCTTAACTTTCCGCTCCACCGAGTTACGTCAATGAAAATGGCTCCTAATTTTCGAATAAAAAAATATAGATATTACTAGGCTAGAATACAGAACTACCAGGCTTGTTGTAACCTAGCCTATTACGTAGACGCAATAAGGTTTTTCCAATCAAAATTAGGTATTTTAAAGTCTGAACCGCCAAATCCTTTAAGTTTATAATTCGCATACGAGGAATTCTGATTTGCGGAATCCCAGGTAGGGTTTTGCCCAGCTCTTGTCTCGTCTCCCCGTTCCGCTGAAGCCTTGTGTGGGATGCGAGGGAGAGTGTTATGTTGGGACGAGCAAGGTCTGAAAGCCAAGTTCAGGCAGAGAAAATCAATAAAGTCCTCCTGAGAGTCTGGGACCGCGTAGCTAGGCACATTTTGTGGAATATGGAGATTTATTAGACGGAGGGAGGGCGAGAGGCTGGTTGCAAGGGTGGGTCGATGGAAGACTTTGAAGACTCGAAAACTTTCACTTTAGCTTTCTCCAGAGCTCAATTTACTCACCAGTCAGTTATTCCTCATTATGACTTTCCCCAGCCCTGTCCACTTATACGTTATACGTGGACGAGAGAGGGATAAGTCTTAAATACCCGTTTTAGGGAGCCCGCGCTCATTTACTGCAGGACAATCACCAATTCATTTTGTGGCTATGAAGCGTCGCAATATGAATTGCTACTTGTCTCGCATGGAATTTTCGCCGGCTATGAACTATTGAACTGTATGAATTGGGTCGACTACGAATTGTCCATAAACCGGTTCTAGGTATTCTGGGCCTCACGCTGCGAAGCTAGACTTTTCGTGAAAACGGGAAAAATTCATTAAAGTGGAAATTTGTCATTAAAAAATTCAAATCTCTAAAATGATTTAGCTAGCCCAGAAGCAGTGATGTTGAAAGGATATGAATGGAGGGTCTGCTAAAAGGCGGCTTAGAATAATTAATGTTTCCAAGTTGGTCCTGAGCCTCAAGAGCCTCACTCTGCTTTCTCTCCTTTTCAGATCTCAATCAACGGGGAAATGAAAGTGGCAGAGTCTGACTTTTCAAATAATGCTGTCATTTGCACACTCCATTATGCTGAGTCCGCCGCGTACGTGTCCAACTGTACCCTCACGCAGCCCTAACGGAACCTCCGGGCTAGGCACGAGCCTCCGCTCTTGACAGAAGTGAGGAAAATAATTGACATTTAAAATGTCAGAGACTACAATCAAGGAAGGGGGTTATGAAATTCATACACGATCTAATCTAATGTACTCAATTCCGACTCTCGTCCAAATCAAAACCTAATTCGAAACCTTCAACGGAACGGATCTACTCCGAACCCAGCCCCACTTCCCCAACCACTTCCATCCGTCAAGACCTTCCCATCAAGTTCAGGAACCGGATTCCAGGTTCAGGGTTCAAGTCATTAAAATGTGATAATTTAAGTGGGTAGCTCCAGGATAGCTTGTAAATAAATAGAAAATAGAACTACTCAAAATGTTGAAGAATCGTCAAATAATAATATCTTAGTATGAGCACGACAGCAACGCCAACTGAAGAGCTCTGTCCTGATTCTGATTGCCTTATTTTCTGGGCTGCACGGGAGTGTGAGGCCGGCTTTTATGCTTATGCCGGTTAAGAAGAACGGCATTATGGAGAAATCCTAAAATGTCGAACGCTACCACGAATCAAAGGGTAAGTGAAAGGGATGCAGCGTTGCCAAACTGACTGGAGTGTAAAATGTGACAAGGTTTATCAGAAACTCAGCTACAACGAGTAATGATTAAGATATTATTAAACAACACAGCTCGTGCTCCTCATTTAATGTTACTTAATCCGGAATGCTGCTGAAGCATAATGCATTTTGTGTGTAAATTACGGTTTGTATGTAAGCATATTTTGCTCAGTTATAACTAAAATGGTTCAGATATAACTATTTCTGCTGTTTAATGCCAAATTCCAAATCCAAAATATGGTATTAATCAATTATTTTTGCATTGATGAATTTTATCTAATCTCAAACTTCATGCTCTTTCCAATGCAGGTTTGTTTAGTGTTTCGTACCGATCTGGTAGAAACTGTGAAAAGGTAGGTAAAGGTCTGGCAAGTGAATTTAATGTTTAAGTATGTTCCGTTATGATATCCCATACATAACGAATACACTATTGTAAAGAGCTTCAAAGTTTTAGAAACCATGATCATCAATGTAAATTACAATTGAGTAAAAGTCCGATTTGTTATTAAACAGCAGAAATAGTTATATCCGAACCGGTTAAGTTTTAACTGAACCGTACTTGTATACCTATTGGTAGAATGCGTAAAATAAATATATACAGATAATTCCATTGCTTTCAACTCCCAATTATTTACAACAAGTGAAACATATTTTTAACAAATTCAGCATTTTTAAACGACAAATTGTAAACATATATTAAATGTAAACTACAGATGTCCTCAATCGCATTAGGTTTAATCTAAATAAGTTCGGTTCAATTCAATTAAATTACGGTAGAAGCATTTAAATGCTTCCGCGTTACAATAGCTACAACATCATAATAGCAACAAATGACAACATCAGCAACTCATCATAGCAACAACTAACAATAGCAACACCTCATAATAGCAACAACAATACAATTGAGTTAAAACAATGAACTATGTAGTTACAGACTGTTTGATTTTTGCACCAACCAAACAACTGGTTTGTTGCTATTATGAAATTTTGCTATTCTGAGTTGTTGCTATTATGATTTGTGGCGATATGGATATGTTGCTATTATGAGTTTTTGCTATTTTGAGTCTGTTATTGCTATTATGATGATTTTGCTATTGTGAAGGTGCTCCCGTTCAAATAACATTTTAACTGTATTTTGTAGGTAATAATATTTCAATATTTCTTAATTTACATGCCGCTCAGTTTGGCAACGCTGCTTTCTCTTGCTATTTTCTTCATAACGGAGAATGTTAGTGTTTCTCCATACTGTGTTTCTTGATAACGCGGATTCTGGAGACTTGAGTCGAACGTGCCTTTCTCCTTCACGCCCACTTTTCTCTGCTTTCTTTCCAAATCTCTTTCTCTATTATTCATATGCTCTACGGCCGTGGAGGCAATTTGTGTAGCAACAAGTTTGGGTTTTGGAGGTGACAGCCGCTCCGTGAAGTCATAATCCCTTTCCCTGTCGTTAATTTTAACGATCAGAACTAATGCACTGCTCCTGCGACAAACAATGTACTTTTTTTTGTTTTTCCTTGTCCCAATATTGAGACACATTGTTGATATTTCAAGAAATATACTACCTGCATCTGGCAGCTCAAGGCTCCAAGCAACCAAGGACTTTGAAGTGTTGGCAATTTGATGTTACGCAAGACAATGGGCATTATGTGAGGAAAAATCCATTAACCGAGGTTGAGCATACATACGTGTGTAGTTCATATTTTATTTTGAGTGGCTGTCATCACGGTCTGCAACTCCCATTCATGTATATTCCTTCACAATATACTGTTCTGATTTCACGGTTTGGGTAACCATGTGTTAGTATTTCGATTTGTAACCAAAGTTATATTCGTGTAGTTCCCATATATGTATATTATATATGTTTACAAACATGTGCACTGTCGACGGAGCCATTTCAATTTTGCATTGTATTTACGTATTTTGTCAATGTTGTCAACGTGTTGAGCATTCATCCACTGCTTCCCTTTTGGTCCTGCTCGATATGTCCCACCATTGTATTTTCTATTTCCTAGAATTCCATAGAACGCAAAATACAAAATTTTGTAGCTATGGTTAGAGAAGAAAAACACACTAATTACATCTAGTCTTACGAAAGTAAAATAATTGAGACTTGGGATTGGGATGAAACGCCGAAGGCACTGGACCAATCCGATAGATCCTATTGGCCTAAGATGCTACTATAATGAAGTAAATTAGCTAATGTTTTTTCTACGAAGTCTGCCGCATGATGGCTTCCGTATAATTCCAGCATTAGGTTGCTTCCATGTCATATGCACTACAACAATATGCGCCAGAGCAATATTCGCCACACGTCATATGCGCCACACTACCTATACAATATGCTCCACATCCCATATGCGCCAAATTATCCGTAAACAATAACGCGTATGCTGTATACTGTATTCATTGAATACTGTGTGGTTTATACAATTGAAAGACCTAACCTAACCTAACCTATCCTGCCCTAACATAACATATCCTAACCAAACCTAGCCTTACCATACTTTATATTGTACATAGGCTAACGATACTATTGTAAGCATTAAACTAAGCTCATTGACACTTAAACTATTGGATTTTTATTTTGGCGCATATTGTACGTGGCGCATTTGACGTGTGGCGCATATTGGTGTGGCGCATATGACGTGCTTCCATTAGAATTCATTGGTGTGGTGCACTTGACGTGCTTCCATTGGTTAATCAGAAATCTAGACTCGGCACGTCTTTGATGTTAAAAAGTTGACTTTTAGTTAAAGCTTTGAGAAGGCAGGTTAGTCCAAATCTTAATTAGTTTTACCACATGGAAACTATTCATTTCTCGTCGTCTGATAACTCCGTAAACTCGTTAGGAGCCGTTAAACTAAAATAAAAATAGTTTATATTTCCTTTTCCTAAACTTCAGATGTGATTTCTAACGAGTTCAAACCTCAAAATTGTGAGAATTATATTACGATGTCTTGGCCCGGGGCTTAACGAACTGCGATATTATCGAATGTATTTTCCCCTTTCTACGCGCCTAGAATGAAAGTTGTAAGAAATCTGGCTGGCTCCATTCACACGCGATAGGACTTCAATCATTTGAGCCTATTACATGGAAACAATTGAGTTGGAAAGTTGTGTGCTCAGGGAGAGAAAGTTGTGGAGATGAAATCAAGAATAGTTACGTTCAGTTCATAGGGAATGCGGAGCTCAGACAGAACTTGGCATAGTAAAGGGAGGATGGAGGCGTGTGTTAATCGTGAGGCCTAATGTCTCTTCTCATATTTACCTTGCAAATACCAAAAGTCGAAACCTAAACTTCATTAAAGTTTCCAGCAGCCCATTTTCAAGTTTTGTTGGAGGCTGAGGTGAGCCCAAGGACGGTTCTTACAATAGAAGGGGCTTCAGGGAGCACTTCATCTAGCAACGCTTGAGCAAAGCAAAAGGCTTATAGCCTCACTTCCAGAAGAACTTTTAACTCTGAGATCAAAGAAATTGGATTAAATTTCCTTGGTTACGCTGGATTTACAGAGGCAGCCTAACCCAATTATGGAAACATCTTCATTACTTCATCCACATCCAGGCTCCAGGCCAGAAGAGCCCCGGTTGGAAAACCTCTATTGGGCTCACCGCAATTGGAAAGGAATTTTGAGACTGGGACACATAATTAAAACTTTGGCACAGTTCAATGTCCATTATGGGTTCCACCATTCGAGAGTGCTCTATTAATTTTGGGAAGCCCAGGAATATGCTCTTCTCTCGAGCATAACTAATTATGATTTGTTAGAGAAACTCTGTTCATCTCTGGAGGTAAAAGCACTTGAACCAACGCAATCTGCCAGTAATTAAAACGGGGATTACGAGAATTTTGTATTGGCAGCACGTGATGATCTATTTACAATATTTGTTAGTTTATTACTTGTACAGGTGCTCGAGAAATATGTACTTGAAGAATAAACTACGCACAAGTATTTAATACATTTTTTAGGAGGAGGTTATTGGTTTGAGCTGTAATATAAAGCCCTCGAGACTTCGTTGTAAACCTAACATTTCAAATCACGAAATTTTCAGCTAATATTTGATCATTAGTCATTGGGCTATTTTAAACTTAGTTTTTCTATAAATTTGTTGCTGATGGAATTCAAGGTCGCTTTTCTGTTTAAAACAATTTTAACTCTCCAGCTGCGAATCTTCTAGGCGAAAGCCCCTGAAGCGAAATCACATGCCACATACTGTCGATTTTTGTATAGTTTCTAATACACTGGGCTAAAATATGCCTGTTAGTTTGAGCCGAATAACCTTAATGAACATTTGTCATGATTTAAAAAAAAATGAAATTGTAGCTTGAAATTCCCTGTAATAATTTGGAAAAGACATTGAGTATGCTGCCTCTCTGGAGCGTTTGTGTCGGATCGGACACCTTGCAACAAAGCAGAGGAAACCCTTGATGGCTAGGTTGTGTGGATTCTGACACGCAGCCCACCACTCGAGGTATTTCAAAGTGTTCGCTTTTTGAGGGCTACATCTGAAACTTTTGTACCCTGGAATGGCAGCTTGCCAAAAAGTAATTGACCCATAATGACATCGGGCTAAAATTCTTGCATGCTTTAAAATCCATATATCTACAGGACGCATATCTCAACCCAATACCATTCACTTAAGGTTAAACTGTGTACAAGATTTTGTACAAATATTTGGAGCTTGGCGATGGATTCAAAAATATTGAAAGGAAGGATAAGACAGGAAATTGAGTGTCGAATCTACAGTACGCGAACAACAACTAAGCCTGGAGGCTTGAGGTGTTCAGCGGAAGTGGACCTATACCAGAGGCATGTATTTTACATATGCAGTGCTACCAATAACTATTGTGTGTATTAGCTCAAAACAACGCAACGTCTTCTTCAATTCAACTTCAATAATTTGATCAGGAGAAAAACAGAGAACAACTTCTTGTGCAACCTAGACTTTATATTTGAGAGATGAAAGCAGACGTTGAGCTTGTTTTCTAGCACGAGCAATTCGGGCTCTCAAATTGAGCCGACTTATTTGCATTTGTACATGTTTCTCTCCTGTGCTTTCCTGTAGAGGCCTACTAGGACTAGGATGGGAACAAGAGCTGGAACGTGCACACATTTCAGGAAGGATGTAATAATAAATTCCAATTTCAAAAGAACTCCTATGAAAAGGGAGATTAAAACTCGAAACTCCTGAAACTCCATATGTGCGAGCTAACACTACTCGTCCCACCTCAATTCCGCCCACTCCATTCTGCTCCGCTAATTGTGTTGAGACTCAGTTGCCTCCATGCCATAACCGCCAAAATATTAAGCATTTCAAAAATATGCTTCGGTTGTTCCTTGAATTTCGGCAAAGCTAACCTAACCTAACTATAACTTTACCTGGCGAAAATCCACAGCCAGCCTAACCTTGTTTTTAACCGCTTTCACGGCAAAACACACAACGAAGTGGCATGGCGTTTAATTTATTTACCGGTTATAAACTGTACCTGAATTATCTTCGTCAGATTAGCTTGCGTCAGACTAGCTAGTAACTGAAGCAGTACAACGCAGAAGGAACAAATTGACTTGAGTGTAATTGACAGAGAATCAGAGTACTTTGGAGAGTGCAACAGCAGCAGGTAGCAAAATTTATGTAAATGTAGAACGTGGACTTATGCCTGGGGAAATGGGAAATGGAGCTTGGTTCATTCGTGCGACTTCACCTCTATAGTTCCTTAATTACAACAGATGCGATATGCGATGTATGCGCTGAACCAGGAAATCATTTAAAACGGAAGGGCACACACGAAATCTCATATCTTTGTATTTTAATATATGTATTCTACTCGGGTGGAACGGGCTATAATAGAATGTGTCACTTTCCGAGTCACTTCACCTGTGTACCCATGTCAAAATCCCGAACATGGTTCTCCTCTATGCCCCAAGTACCAAAATACAAATACTTAACCCAGTTCTCAATCCAGGTTTATTTAGTTAACTAAAGATCCAACAACATCCACTCGCTTTGATCTAAATCGCTTGAATGGAGCTCCCACGCTTTTTCCGGAACATGAATGAATAAATATCTGTCCTCAAGCCTATTGTAAGCAGCTCTCAAGCTAAGGTCTCCTCTGCTAATAATTCCTGTAACAATAGCTATGCCGTCGTTCCGGGCGTTGGAGCTCTTCACAGCTATTCGGAACATATTGTAAAGTTTTCAAACTTTTGAGTTTACATAAGCATTAAATATTTCATCTGCTTCTCTGCCTCTGCTCGGCTCAAAGTTTGGTGGATCCTTTCAGAAAGGCACAAAGCGGAACAGATGTAAATTTCACATTGAATAACTAAGAAATACCAGAAACTGTACCAGAAACTGTCCACTTTGAAAGTTTAATTTCCAGTTTGGATTGTTAAAACTACTTTGAAGCTAAATAATTGGGACACTTAATTATCTCTGAAACGACAATATCTGTACTCGTTCTGCTTCAATGCAGGGTTGTATGAATTTCAGTATTTCAATTTTCAAATATTAAATGTCTTTCGGAACATTAAAATGAAATCAGAGGTCGGTACAAATGATTGAGTCGCGCCTTGTCGACGAATTGAGCACAATTGTAATCTAAGTTGAAAATAATATTTGGCCTGAATTGAGGCCTTGAGCCAGAACTGTAACAGAATTTGAGCGGAAGCCAGAGGCCGATTCTATTCACTTTATCCTTGGCAACGCCAGTATTTTCTCAACCAGGAACGAGAAGCTGATTGAATGAATTCCACCTATTTACTCAACATTGTGTTCATTGAACCAGGTTATGAAGGAGGCTTGAGATTAGGGCAGTGGCAGACTAATAAAATCAATCAGGCGGAAACTGAACGGAAATAAGACGCAAATTGTTTATTACTTTGCATATTAGGGTTCAGCCAAGTGTTATGAAACGTTTTCCCCTCGATGGTCTTTTCAACTTGAAATCACTTATCGGTTCCGCCAATGCTTCCAATGTATGTAGGCGTTCTTGAGGTCAGTTACTATTTACTAAACCCTTCTCCCAACGGACCTCTGCCCTTCGCTATGCCTACGCCCATGCTACTTTAGTAAACGGATATTGTTCATGCCAACTGAGTGCAAGTTTTTTAATACAATTGCGTACCTACGTACGCATTCGAAGAAACTCTGCCTTTGAAACGTATTGAACCCCTGTCAAAACATATCGTATTACATTTGCGTAACGGGAAGTGGACTGACATTACAATTTGTGATTATCTAAAAAGCGGTAGGAGTTCATAAAGACGTCAATCATAATAGCAATATCCTCAAAATAGCGAATTTTTAGACAGATGCAACAAATAATTATATTAAAACGTATATAGAGTGCCAATCTGTTGATGGTGTCGCTATTATTGTCGCTCTTATAACGTTGCCACTACTTTCGCATTGTCGTTGATGTTTTCGCTGTTCTGATATTGTTGCCCTTGAGAAGTTGTCGCGCTTCTGACGTTGCCGCTTTTCTATCAGTCCTTATGAGGTGGAAGGATGGGTTACTTATGTAGGAATCAGTTTTACTGGCGGATTGTCTGCGGTGTAATTTATTACAATCTGGAAAATCCGGCTCAGAGGTTTTGAATAGAAAGGAGCACCTGTGTGACAGGAGTGGACCGGGACTCCGACAGGGTTTCAGTTGATGGTGGTGTAGAAGATTGAAATGTCAAGGATCATTGGGTTCTGGGTAGTGGGTAAATGACATAAATCCAGCCATATCCCCACAATCCCAGTTACATCCATGCATACATATTGGGCTCAGGACTCTGGAATCCTCTGAGTACATAACTCAGAGAAAAATGACGTTTGGGTGGCTAGTGTTCCTACTTATTTACTCTTTCATTCAGACAGCAGCAGCGGAGAGACGTGGAATACAAGAGAAAGTTGCCACTGGGACGTACACGGTATGGTCAGGCAGGCATTCTCCTATTTGCTCTGCCCGAGTTAAAGGGGAAAATGCGCACAATTACTTTTTTTTTGTTTCTACTCAGGCATGTTATGTAATTTCCTGAGAATACCTAGCGTAGAGGGATCCAGCAGGAATATACGCGTATCTCGGGAGAAACTTCCCTGCGATAAAGTTCACATGCAAAAGTGCAGCTCCGACCACCACTGCAACCGCTTTCGAAAAGTTTTCTTTATGAACATTGAGTTGGTTTGAGTAGGTAAAACAATATTGAAAACTTCCAAACCACAGTTGCCATATTTATATTCAGAGATCCCGAGGGAGAACTTATCAGAAGGACTTTACAAGTACAACACGGAATTCATATTTCACCAACCCAATCGTCGTACTGAGGCAATTTAAGCATTTCCTTTAGCTAAACAGAAGCTCTTTTGGCAGAAGGTATGTTTTTACAGAATAAATTGTGTTCGGTTCATCTAAACCAGCCTTGAAATAGTTTAATTCAACCAGAACACAAATTCATTCAACAATTACATAAAACTAGCGGCCCAGGAATCAGTTTTAAGCACAGAGCTATGTAGCTAAACTGGTTAAAACTTGTAGTTCAATACTCAAGAATGACGAAACCAGCCCGTTGTAAACGATAGACCACCGAATGATTAAACTCGTTATAGATAAAGATGGATAAATTACCACGTTCTGACTTTCAGTCCATTGTCTTAATGACCTGCATAGAAGTAATTGCCAATAATAATAATGCCCTGCACACAAGCGGGAGTGAGGAAGCCAACAAAATAGTAATTACACCAATGTTTGATTACCCAACAATTTTTGTTAAAAACAAACACTTTCTACCTAGAACTCTCTCGTGGAGAAAGTTTTTGTGCGGTAGGCGTAAAAACTTTTGGTAGAGAACTTTTGTCGAGACAAGTGGTTGGGAATAGGCAGGAGCCTAGGAGACGATTCTCTCTCTGCGCGCATTACATCTTCCACTTTTGTATTTTATATTACAAGAACAATAGAGCTTCTTCCAGCAGCTCCACCACGTTTGCTGGATGCGGTATAGAGAAGAGCAATGGGGAAAGTGGAATAGTTGTTCCTGCCGTTAATAATGGGCATGGTGAAAATGAACCTATTTTTACTCCGCCACCTCCGCATTCTAAGTATTTTCCACATTTTTGTTTTGGGCCAGTTGATTAAACTTCTACGCCAGGTATATTTCTGTTTCCTATGAGCTCATAGTGCATGAGTCAATGCTACTCATTAATACTTCAAAGGAACAAACGTCATGATTATGGTTACGCAAACATCTGCAAAACAGATAAGACAGCATGAGAAGCAGACATTTTATATTTATTTGCTAAAAAACGATGGTAAATATTGAATAATAAATTAGTAGTTACTAAAAAAACAGGCAGCTTTTTTGAACGTAAATTAGCATAGAAATCAAAATATTTAATGAAATCAAAATATTTATTTCAATTATGTGAGCACGTTTCGTTTAAGTATAAATAAACCGGTTGGTATGTAATCATTCACGGGGTTTATAACGTCAAAAGAAGGTATTACTAAAACGACTGAATGGGATTTCTAAACCATTTGGCGCTATTTCCAATGGTGCATTTGGTTTTCAAGTTGGTTTGCTGTGTCCTACTGAAAATGGTATAAGATGAGCTAGTTTATTGAATATTTACACGTGTTCTCTTATGAAAACCCAGAAGACGAATAACCATTGCAAAATGGGTCAAATTGTGGTTTAAAATACACAATCGCTCATTCAAAATATATTTGATTTTTTACTTATTTCGACGTTAAACCGCAGGAGTGATTATGTATGAATCGGTTTGTTTATAAACGAACCGTGCTTACGTACAAACTGTGATAAAAACATAATTTTGGAACAATGAACCAACAACAAATAATTAGTGACAATGCTGCATAATCAGCGCGTGTTCTAGTAAAGCAACTTAAAACTAGTTAATCTTAATGTCAACAGCTAACAAGCAAGCATAAACCAATGCAGAATATTTAATACAATCATATGAAACCTTACATTTAAATTATATTACCGAGAATCACCGTTATACACGAAAGTTTGTGAGCCCCAAGCCATATATTTTGCTGCGGAATACACGTAAACACTCTATTGTGACAGGACTACTATACAATTTCTGCAGAGCAGCCAAGTACTTCATAATTATATTGTGCAAGAATTCAGAGTAAATGCTGCAAGAACAAGTTAGCGATACGCCAAAATGAATGATTATATTTAGTTGTGTGAAACCTACTAACCTATGAAGCAATAATAGTGAAGCACTAGTAGTGAGTAACTGTGACCTTTGAGCCTTCATGGAATCCAAACCCGATTGGTAACAATACTGTTCCAGGAAATGATAAACAAATCACGGTTTACTGAACAAATCATAATTATATTTGTTGGGGCACTTTCAATCCCCAAAGTGCTTTACAAGGCCAAACGGAGGATACGAATCACACGAAAACCATGACGACAGCTAACGTAATAAAAACCGGATATATTTGCGTATATTTTTAGCTTAAAGCTAGCATGCCGAAACCCGAAACTTAGGTTAATCACGGATCATCCCACTCCGATCCCATTCACTGAGGTTAATTTTGCATATTTTAGCATATTTTAGAGGTTTGGTACCTTTTTACGCAAATGTGCATAAAATAGTATATTCAAGCACATTTTTGCATATTTTGACACATTAAAACTTGTAAAAAACATCTAATACATAGTTAATGTTTAAGAAATATTTAACGATTCTGATAACTATGTAAACATTTATTTAAATATTTAAATGAAACATTAACAGTGGATACAAGTGCTTAGTTCGTTACTATTTCACGTGTATACTTCGTGCAATTGCAGGTATTTTAATGGAGACTTATGCGAATGTTTTGGAGTTTCTGAGTGGGTAGATATGCATCCGGTCTTGACGTACTGCATTATGTACTCTCCAGATAACAAATTGAGTGAATACAGAGGTAGCTACGTAGTAAGGCTCGAAGCTACGGAGCAGCGCCTAAAGAAGAAGTTCTAGAACTTTCCTTTCCTGCACTTCCAATTTCCATGACCTGAAGCCTGGCACGTCCTTGCTGTCCTCCGTCCTATGGGATGACATGATAATAATATTAGGCTCGACAGGAGAACAGGGATGAGAAATGGTTTTGACACGGAGAAAGTTCTTCGTAAAGACTCTATTTGAGAGACTGACTCAATAATTCATAGTTAATACGAAAAGACCCAAACTGACACCACCTATTCATATGACTCACACACAAAACCCAACAAACAAACCCGCCTCACATGCATTATTCCTCTGCTCTTCTGCAAGGTATGCAGTATGCATAAAAGATTACTCAACTACCTCACGCCGAACAGGGGCGGTCCCAGCACGCGGCTGAAAGGGCCGCCTCAATTGCCCCACTTGCTTGGATTTGTAAAGGGCAAATTGGCTGAATTAAGGAACACGACGCGGAATGTCTACTCCAGTATTTCCTCCCCCGCTGCTGACATTCTGCATTGTATTTTAGCACAGTTAGGTTTCAGAGAAGCAAGCGGTTAGGACTTCTTCTGGAACCTAACCAACAATGATTAAATAATTAGGAAAGTCCGAAGCAGGCATTGTGTCATCTTAAATACTTACTTCAAAAGGTCAACCGAGCCTGACCTAATCAAACCCAACTCACAACCAAATCCAACAAAATGGCACTGAGCAAGGGCAAGGGCATGCCATAACTACACTGCACTTTGAGAATTGGTAAAGTTTTTAAATATTTCATAGCCATTTCATTTATTCCATAGCCGTTTCACTTATTCCACAGCCATTCTAATTATTTCGTAGCCATTTCAAATATTTTGCATAGCCGGTTGTACCTATTTTTACAGCCGCGATAATTGGCACCCGTCTCAAATTGCGGTTTGTCAAGGAAATCAACTTTCACTGGGCTAAACTCAACTGGTCCTTGATTTTGATTCTTCAAGTCTCCAAATAATCAAATAAACACCTCCGTTTAAAACTTCATTCTCCAACTACAGTAAGCCCAGCCTTGGCTAGAAAATATTCCTAGAAAAAAATAAGCCCATACATATTACATAGCTACAAATCAGAGTAACTATGTAATCAAATTAGAGAATGATCTAATCATAAACTGAGTCAAAGGACTCTTAAGAACTGGGAAATTACATTCAGGATCCCGAATTACACCGACTGGACGGAAAGCTAATGCTATTGTTCTATATTCCGCCTTTCATGTGTTCACAAGGGTTCTGGACAAAGGGAATTATTTTCCTCTGTAATTACGTACATTATTGCGTAGGAGGAAATCTATATTTGGGTTTGAGTGGAGGGACGGAATACTGGCAGAACCGCCTCTGCTCCCAGACAGACTCCAGATCTTTCTTTGTGTGGAGCTTCTGAGACGCTCTTCCTCTTCTGACAACGTCTTGTTGGGAAGCGGAGGAGATAAGGCCTCAGAAGTACATTGTGGTTGAGGAGAGAGGGAGAAAGAAGAAGTTGGATTAATTTTAGTTACTGTTTGAGTTTGGGCTGCGGCCTAAGTAGGAGAGAGAGGGCGGGCTTAGGGAAAGAGACGATTTCAGTCCTCTTTAACTAATTGAATCAATAGAAACGACTTATGAATATTAAACTTCCCTTCAGTCCCCAAATACACTCCACTCTAAATTAAAGTCTCAGGAGTAATTAAATCAAAATTTACTCATGAATAGGCGGAGGAGTGGCGGGGCGGAGGGTGGGGCACAAGGGGCCAGAGATAGGGCACGGCTCCACCTGAGCACAGGGTTGAAAAAATGAGATGGAGAATATGTTTTGATTTTTATTGCCTCCTTCCAATCCTTATGCAGCAGAATGAATACACAGATTTCCTGAGCACGATGTAATTTGTAGAAATTTTATTTTAGCGTTACGACGCGTTTAGTTTTCTTCATCAGGTAACACATACATATATTAAAATTATTGTGTTTTAGAGATGCATATGGAATGCATTTTTGAAGAATGACGCATCTGGGTAAAATCTTATGTGATAGATTCTAAACACGGTTTAAAAATGTACTTAATGTAAACATGTGATTAAATACTTTTTATAAACAAGAATCTCCTAAAATCCATACAGAAATTAGATTATACTTGCACTACATATGAATGCAATGTGAAATAAATTGCACTAAATAAGGTACACGAATTTGTAATTTGTTGTCCCATTGAGCACAGAGCACAGTTGAAATTAAATCCAATTATGCAAAAAGGTCCAACAGATCCCCTTACTGAAGATTAACTGATCTTTTGATCTTTTTGATTTTTGTTTCGGTTCGCCAATATTTTTATGTTTTTGAATTCTTTAACGTAGCCGTAGCTCAACCTTGGTTCTTACTTCCTTTCGCCTTTGGCCAAAGATTACTAAATACAGTGTTTTGCGGAGTTTCTTTAAATACCAGCCTGTCCAGAAAACTTACGGTACAATCCCTGTATCCTTGTGGGGAAGCTCCTAAATCTCATCCCATTTGGGCACAATTGGCGAGAAAACCCATCGTCATGAAGTTTACTAGCCTGGGAATCGAACCCGTATTAGTCAAATCCCTGTTCGCCCAACTGAGCTACTGTGGTTTGGCTGGCTCACCATCATTAACTTTCCCCAACTCAAATACAATGAAAGATCAAATAGGTCTTGATTTAAATCAATGATCTTTTGTGCCAACCCTGGCTGAGCTAGCTCAACTCAGAGGCTTATGCTGTGGCCTAATTGAAAGATTATGCCAGTTCCAACAAAGCCTCTCACGAATTATATGTATGTAGAGACAGAGACAAAGTGATAAACAAATGGAGAAAGCAGAGCAGACACGGCTCAAGCTCCGTTTTCTAAGTCTATCTCAACTCCACACAACGCACAATCCATTGGTAATTCTTGTGAGCTCTGATCTCGGATCGTCTGCTAAGGAGCAGAACATGTTAACATCGAAACAAGGCACTGGCACAACATACATATTTTATGATAGCTCAGTCTCCTCGACGTTTTCAGAATCTGTCAAGTCGAGTTTGCAAATCATAACGTATTTAGTTTATAGCTACACCAATAATTCACAGCATTTCAAAGAATAGACGGATTTTGGCATTACCACAAATGACAATTACTTGTGACTTGTGACATGTGTGTCTGTCAGTCATACTTAAGAGTCTTCTACTCGCTCTGCATATATGAACTGGAGCTTGATATAGACTGCGAGTAGAGGGAAAAGTGCATAG
>JAQFXY010000650.1:0-20120 GCA_034693865.1 Ceratophysella sigillata | reverse complement strand
AGGTTTTGAATAGGTCTTTCGTACGTCTGTTATTCCATGCAGAGCATGATAGAATCAACAGACGTATACTGCGTCTATGGTTATATGGCGAAATAACTTATAAAAATTCGTGTGGTTCAGTTAGCTTTATTCCAACCGAAGACCGACAACCTTCAGTCTCAGTTCCATCGACAAAATCAAGTGCCAAAAACACAAGATAAAGTAAAACATGTAATTAACAATTATAAGTCACACAGTAACGGAATTCCTAATTTGGTTACTTACCGGCCACATGTTCATGTTGCATTTGCTGTGATGTGACCATTTGCATGTTCTGTCACCTGTAGTCACTACACTGTAGTCAAACAGCGGTCAAATAACGTTACGGTACTTAACGCGTAATGTTGTGCCTAATTGTATTGTAATTAGCTAATGAGCCACGGCCACGAGTCGCCCTTAGCCTATGCACCATAACCATATTGAATCGGTGTTTATCCGACCGATAATCAATTTCCTACGGTTCATGTTTATAATTTGATTACTTTACTTGCTAGGTTCTATAAGCCACTCAGAATAAGTAATCGGTTCACCGGAAACTAAAATGTCTGGAACCGGAACACGGAAGAGGAAGCGGGTGGATGTAGATGACGACTACAGTGCAGGGATTGAGGGTGAGATTTCAAAGTTCATGACGGGGTCTGCCAAGAAGAATACAATTGATTCGGATGAGGAAGAAGAAGATGTGGAAGACTTGAACAAAAAGAAACATGATGTCATGGATGAGGAGGAGATAGAAGGTGAGCTATCTATGACCTGGAAAGTGTTGATGCTTAAAATATACAGAGATAATCATGAGCTGGCGATTAATTCTGCATAACATACTGGAGGAGCTACTCCACCTGAGGCACAATGTAAATTGTTGGTTTTTAATTAATTGACAAGCAATGGTAATGGTAAATATAATTCTAATACGTAAAAAGAGTACCACTACTCCGAGCTCTGCTACTAAACTACTTAATATATGCAAAACTAACGTGTGTGCAAAATGTCAGGGTAATGGGAACTCAGCAATGCTGAGTAATTTTCTTACATTTGATTATTAACGATGAAAGGAAAAGGAACTTAATTTATTCCTGGTGACTACTAAAAGCCACACTACTCAATCTTTAGCTATTTTATCCTAATTCAATTGATTTGCTTAGAAGTAAGCCTGACAAGTTCCTACTTTGTTTCTGAAGTGAATTTGATATCCTTAATAATATCAAACTCAACTTGTGAGGGGCAGTTTTTGCTGGTCATAAAAATGCCTTAAAAAGTAACATTTATAGTTTTACTCCTGTTTAATGTGATCCGGGCACTGACGGTAAATATAATATAATGTGTTGTACGATTTCGCAGGCCAAGAAGAATTGGAAGACGGGTTTGAGTTTGATGGTGATACTAAAATTACGCCTTTCAACATGAAGGATGAAATGGAAGAAGGTTATTTCGACGGACATGGCATGTACATTTGGAATAAGAAAGACGGCTCCGAAGTAAAGGATAGTTGGTTGGATTCTGTTGACTGGATGAAGGTGAGCGACACTCCCAAGTCAATTGAATTTTAAATTATCGCGGTGTTAGGTAGGTATAGTTCGAAACTTTTGAAATTATGAAAATTAACCGCAATGTTTGTTTCATATTCATGAATTAGCTAAAGAAGCCGGACGAAGGAGGTGAAACCAAGGATGACGCGAATGAGGATTCGAGTGATTCGGATGATATTGGAAACAATAGTGTGGACATATTGGCCCTTTACACGGAGTGCTCATCGTACTTGAAGCCGGGTGAAAGTATCCTGAAAGCAATAAAGCGCCTAGGTAATTACAATACTAGATTAGTTTTAGTTTTAAAAAATACAAAAAAAGCGTTTGGTCCATGGTCCATTTGAAATGTAACGTGGAGCTCGGACTTTCCACAAGGGGAAGAAAAAGCAGCAAAGGCTGAGTGGAGGTTTTGCTCAGTCTTATACAGTATTTTCAGTACGAACCCCTTTGGATGGTTACTGACTCATTTATTGTCGTTTTTAATTAATTTCCTCAGGTTAGGTTAGGTTAAGCATCGCCTATTGTATCTACCGGCGGAGGCTTAGACCCGGTTTTGTTCAATTTGGTTATGGGTTAGATTTGATAACATTTGAATAAAAAAATTGCATAATCCAGGCATAAGAATTGATCTTTCAAAACAATATATTAATATCGTTATTATTAGCACGTGCTCTATATCTATTTATAAATTCTGTTTTAGGCTTATCAGCTTCTTGTTCCAATTTGTATTCTTCTTCTTTTTAGATAAGCGATATAAGCACTGGGCTTGCACAACGGTATGTGCTTTTGCTTTTATTATTTCGATGGAAGCAGTCGAGGCCTGGTTTATAGAGTCACAATCTTATAGACCAGTCCTCCTTTGGATCTAATTGGTACGATCCCTTCCGATATAAGTATTGCCTTAAGGTTTTTCCCAAAGCTGCATTTCTCGCAATGTGTATATTACCCTAAACTCAGCACGTATCTTCGTGATTATGCTGATTGGACGGGAGCCTACATATTGATATGAAATGCATTTGCAATGGTTTTCCCTCCTGGTCACTCGAATGAGCAATACGATCCATTTATCTTCAGTATGTTAATTGAGTGTCTCCTTTGAACTTGTGAGTCGAAAGCCCACAAGTACCTGATACCCATCTCGAAAGAGACACATTGTGAGTGGTTGCTGGAGTGGCTGCGGAGGAAGACCGTGATGCGTGGGCCTAGACTGAGTAATGTCTTAGGAGATAACGCACTCGTTGACAGAAAGAGATTAAAATGACCTAAGTAACGATAACGTTCCTATCCTCTCCAATTGATTGGGCCTCGGCTATGTCAAAGAAACCTATATTTATTATTATTATTTATTATTTCGAAGGATATAAATCGTCAAGGATAAGTCCATATACAAGCACATGTGTCTCTAAAGTTGCATGTGCTATTAATATGGCATTTGCGGTATTTAGTTTTCGATTGGCGTTTGAGGGCTTGAATTATTTCATAGGGCGTGGACGCTAGCAACATTATTACCTGTTTATATAATATGTAATAGATAGGTCAGGGGTTTACACTTATTTGCATGTTATGTTTTAGGTGGTGGCAAGCCGTTGTCTGCTTCTGAAAAATTGAAACAGAAGAAGTTGGCAGCCAAACTTGCAAGTGAATCTGGCTCAAGCGGTACATCTTCCGTGGCTGCAGATGCAGAAAAGAAACCTGATCCGGAAAGCGTAAATAAGCTCACTGAAATTGCCAATAAAATACTAAGCTCAACTGGAAATATGGATATCTACGAGATGACGTTGGAAAGTATCCAGTTCAAGGTAAATATAACAAATATTTGCTTCCACTCATAAGAGCGACACCTCCTACGTCCCATTATCAAGAGCATATTTAGTTCTACGGGTGTTTCGGAAACCTAGCCTAATCAAACTGAATATACTAACTAGGTATACCACATTAAGGAGTGTGTCGCTCTTATGAGAACCTTCGAAATATTTAACTGCTAAATGTAAATACTAAATATTTTAATTATAAAAGCTCCAGGGTAAATCCAGGATGGCAGCAGATGACCTCGACATGTTTGCCGATGAATTTGATGGCAAAGAGGCAACCGGGGTTGACGCAAAAGTTGACAGTGGTGGCGACGTCAAAGGTAATTACAGTAAAGCAGTATTCACGACGAATGGTCTCCTCTTAATGTCACAATCATCGCTTAGGTCGGTATTTATAATTAAATTGTACTCTTTGGAAAAGAATGTGGACCATTTTTCGGGAGCACTGCTGCACAATAATGTAGTATTTAAAAAGTTATGTCAAAACTGAGTGTAATTTGGAGTTTTCCGTTGTCTCTACGCAGAGTTCGACAGCAACAATGATGTGATGTGGGAGTTTAAGTGGGAGAATAAAGAGGAGGCCGAAACTTATGGACCACATTCCTCGTCCGCAATGAAAGACTGGGTGGATGCTGGCTACTTCAAGGAGGGAGTCTTTGTTAGAAAGCACAATCAGGACGGACCGTTTTATACTTCTAATAGAATTGATTTTGACCTCTACATTTGAATGTTGACCGCAAACTAAAAAGTTGAGGTCCTCTTGGGAACTCTACAATATTGCCTGTGATTAGCCCTCGGTTTTTGGAAACCGTTTAGACAAGGAGATGGCACAGTAAAGTATATCCGTACATCTATACTGTAGTAGCTTCCTGAATATTGTAACACTTATTAGTATTTACATGCCTACAACACCTTAGTAATGAAATACCTCTCCCTTAATACACTTACCTATTTTCTGTTCAACCGGGTCAGTGTGCACAACAGTCGTGTTCGTTTGCGGAACGGATTGCGTAAATTGTGGATTTCCGAGTGTCAAGTTGCAAAGAAAAACAGCGGACTGCTTTGCTGCACTAGCAATGGTAGATAAATACATTCATCCGGTCATATACAAAATTCAACATCATTTTGTGTAAACTGGTCAAGCCTGAGAATTCCAAATCTCGGCGGAAAATGTGCGGCTAGTCTGGTTGACCAGAGAATATAAGTATTGTTGGATTGAATTACCGTAGCTTTTTTTTTATAACTTTAATGATCAATATCTGTATTCATTCTTCATTCTATTTTATTTTTCCATAAAGTATGATTTGTGACCTAGAGTTTACATTTGTAATTTGTATTGTGAGCCATGAGCCTTCCACCAATGATATATTTGAAAGTATATAATATAAATAATGCCTGCGCTTGCTTATTACCTCAATTTCTGTATTTCTGTTACATTGGTACATTTTATTTCATAGCATCTTGGATAAGGAGAAAGGATATGGAATTTTCGCTGGTTAATTCGATGATTACGACTGAGTCAGAGCTCATCCCATAATTGCTCAGTGTTTCGTACGATAGGAGAACTAGACAGTGCTGAGGTACAGTACGAAGCTCTTTCAGACTACTCTGTTCCTAGCGTATACCTTGTACGTATTAGATTTATTGGAATATTCCCTGTGACAGTTGTTCCCAGGAGAAGAAGATGGCAGTCAGGGGTAAATGATTAAATTCTTTGTTTTCTCGTCTGGGCTCAGTCCAGTCAACTGATGCTTTGGCTTGGCGACAGGAGCTGAGCGTGACAAGTTGTGTTGACGTCTCGCTATCCGGTTCTCAATTGCTCGAATCACAATTTTCTCTTGAGCGTCGAGGAACTTTGTCATCTGAGGAGAGAAGGGATTGAAGCTGGAGAAGCGTTGTTTTCTTTTGTATATCCCTTCCCTGTTCCTCAGCACACAGTCCATGACTGAGGCTGACACGTCTTCCTGCAGTTGACAGACAGGAGGCCAAGACCAAGAACAGAGATTTAGAATCAAGCCAATCAAGTGGCGTGTATGTGTGGAACTGTGCGACTTACCTCGAGAAAGTCCAGGATATTGCTCAGCTCCTGTGACGTATTTTGTACTAACTGACTAAATAGACTTATGTAGAGTGGTCCATCAAAATTGTCAATCCAATCAACATTGATTTCAGTCCAAGTCTTCGCCTTCTGAACAACGAAATGTGACCAATCTAGAGGTACAGGATGTATCGATTTATTTCACAATTAATTGTCAAAGTACAGTAAATCAATGTCATAATAGAAGACGAGCCTAGAATGATCTGAACTTGTCCTTAAAGAAAAAAATACTGCAGTAAGGACTATGTGTCTCGTTGTCGCCTCCATTTTCCCCCAAACATTATTTAGTGCTGTAGTAAGGTTAGGTCAGGTTTCTGATCACTCGTACAGGCGATCGACTCTAGCAAGTTTAGGTCCTTACAGAATCCCATAGGACCTAACCTAAAAACTACCTGATACAATTAATCAGAGACATATTATTTAGGTTATCGAGAAACCCTTTACCTAACTGCAACTTCGAAGCGACAACGGAAAGCCCACATAATCCTAGCTTCAACCGTCTGTCGGTTTTAAGTTCTAATTTAATATAACTCCATTGAATTGCACTCGTATAGGTATTTGCTAGCTATTGTCACACCAGCCAATTATCGGGCCGGCCCATTGTTTCTTTACACAATTGTACAGAACAGCAGAGCTAAATAAAGCCATAACGAAACACGGTTCTTACATTTCCCATTATTTTTCGTATATTTTTCACGACCAGCATGTCCAATATGTCCAGCAGCAAGCCGATTAAATTCTGCCAGAATGGCTTCGGACGGCTTCCTAATTAAAAGTATTCCCTTCTCGTAGAGCGCCCTGGACGTGTCCCCCGACTCGTGTGTTTTCACAACCAACACTCGCCCGCCTTTAATGTTTTCACCAGGAAATCCATTTCGGAGCAGGGCAAAGTCTTTGTAAATGCTCCCAGTGTAGATCCCTAAAGCAATCATTAGAGAGATTAGTAGAATTCAATTAGAAACGATTATACAGGACTACAGGCCCATCGCTCCTTAATCCAGCCGGTTTCATGGCTGAAGGGTTGGCACTTTGGGCTCCAATGCAGCACCAGCCATGCGGTGCTAATTATTTCATTCCCATTCCTATCCCTATCTACTTTGCGGAATATGAACCTAGGCAGTCACACAAAGCGGGCACTCGAATTTCTTTACTTTAAAACTTACGGATAAAGTTGAAAATTTGAAATTGGGCATTTCGAAAGGGTGCTTGAAGCAATTTCGTCACTTCATATTATCAGCTATTTTATTGTGTGGAAGCCTGAATAAAGGGACGCATATATTTTACATCTGCTTCGTTATCGCGAATCGTGAACGGTGAGCTTTACTGAAACGGCGTCTAGTGTTTCGTAGATTTGACACGAGTTGATTTTTGTGTTTGTTTTTGTACATTATACGCTGAGATAGCAAACTACACACTATAATTTATGTGTATGCGTGTGCGTGCTTGCAGTAAATATTAATCTAGCTTCTGTTGTACAATTTAACAATTTTCAATAAGTTGTGGTTCAATAGTTCTGAGTCCTTTTACCAGGGATGGTCTTTTTGCCGGACAATCCCATGTTTTGCCATTATTTGCCATTTTTATTATTTTTTTTAAAAGTCCAGCTGGCAAAACATGCCATTCCTACCCATTACCCATACAAGGGCCGGTACATTTTGCTAGTTTTTGGCAAAAAATTGAAGATTTCCGCTAGTGCCAGCTCGGCATTTTAATAATATATGCGCATTTTAGTGGAAATGCTGGAAATTATGACACCGTTTATTTTGCAGACAGTCTGTTCGAATTTCTATTTATTTCGTCCTGTTGAATTAATTGGTAAACCCTAGTGTTTCGCCACACACCGTTTCGGCGTAAAGGGCATGAGGCACAAAGGTTTGAGTTAATAAGAGAAGGGCTGAGAAAGTAGGGAATACTTTTGGTGAAAGTTGAGTATGAAACTGATTGTAGGGCCGAGGAGGTCTGTAGGAATTAGAGTTGATTAGGAAGAGTCTTGGTGGTCCCCGGAGTCCTCTGAGCCGGTTAGCATGACTGAGACTGACAGGGATCTAATGATGGCTCAACACTTCCTAATCCTCTCAAACTGTCTCCAGTGCCTTGTGTACTTCCGCTCACAAAATAGTAACAATTGAGTCGACAGAGCTCCAACTTTCTCAAACTAAAAAGTAATTCAGTTCTAATAAACTCTTGTCGCTCCGATGGACTTGGAAGAAAGCCCTAAATTCCGTTCCAAAAAGGAAAGTATGCCTAAACTCTTTGCTTAAAAACTTTTCTTTCTCAATACAACAATTATTTCTTTTGGCACTTGGAAATGGATGGAGAATAGGTATAGGCTAAACTAAATGGAGCTCTTCCATCACGTTACGCTCAACCTAACGCCTCCGTGAAAAGGAAACCCGCTAAACGTACAACATTCATCTGGGAGGAAAAAAAGCAAAAAAAGTTTTAATTGGATGAAGGATTTTAGGATTAAGACTGACGGAGTCCCAGAAATACGAATAGTATTTATACGTATTCAGTCCTAATGGCTCCTTTCCTTTGTGCAAAACTTTTCCGTTCCTGCCAACTTCCTACAGAATTCTGCACTTTAGGTACGAATGGGAATCACCGTATTATTGAACCAGGAGGATTATGATGCTATGAATATGACATGCTAATACCTGTTGCCAGCTGGAGTAAATATCGGAGCCAAGTATTTCCGCTGCAAAGGTAATACATAGGAAAGATTAATAATCTTCTTAATTAGGAGCTCCTTTTGTGCTCGGTTGACTCTGGAAAAGATTCCCTGTCAATTGGCCCCCTTGCGTTGTACATGCTCCGTTATCCGAATTACATTTCCGCTTTTCCAGGAAGCTTAACCTTTGATATACATGTTGAACCGCATAAGCATCAAACAATCGTTGTTGTTTTTAATAAATGTCATATGAACATATTTTGGATATTTTTGAATACTTTGTTTTGCTTAGTAGGTGCCTAATACATAGGACAGAGGCATATGCAACTCCGTACAGCTAGTTTAGGGGCGGAAAAACTTGTAAGCGGGATTTAAACGTGCTATTCAGCGGGGCATTTTGTGTATTTGGCGGGGTGAAGGGGGTGAAGTGCAAAATTGTAATGTAAAGTGTGTTCAGAAAGCTTCTAGGGTGCCATGTCGTATTAAATATTAATGGAGGTAAATATTGAATAACTCTGCTGTTTCTTGTCCGATTTGGTTCGATATTTTACTCAAATGTCGGGGAAGGTCCTGACTTAGCGTGAGAAGAGCTCGGGAGAAGATAAAAACGTTTGCACTAGAAGGATACTACTCAATAATTCGGTCGGAACAGTTCCACTTTTCACATGAATCTTGTTTTGGTTGATTGAATATCCTACGTGAACAAGTGTTTGTATATTCACCCGGGTATATTCTACGCTTACTCAGAACCTTCCCCGCCATTTTAGTGAAAATATGCACCGGATCGGACGAGAAACAGCTAAGATATTCATATATACGGAGACAAAGATTTTCCGAGTCGCCAACCCAGAATTTTTCTGGACACACTTTAAATTAAGGTACTTATATAAAAATAAACTCCCTTTTTACTCATAATTATGATTTTATAAATAGCACATTTTGTCATAAAACTGGTTTCCCAAAAATAGGTATTTCCTGGGGGAAAAGCCAAAAAGGTAAAAAATCAGGGGAAAAAATTATCTGAAAAACTTTTTAATTAAAAAAAACTAAAGTAGCTTGTCCCTTGGCATGTAGAAATAAACGGCTGGTTATCACACAAATCGTGAAGGCCAATTGACGAGGGGGAATAGACGTCGAGCGTTGTCAAGGGCATAATGATGTTCTGGAGTTACCTTCCAGGAAAACTAATGAGCGCAACTGGTGAGCCGGGATGTTTTCGGAAGTGAATGGAAGTACATTTGAAGATGGATTGACTTCGGATTATGTCATTGATGAAGGCATTGTCCCGTTTCATTGGCGCCTTCCCTCCGCTCAGGCCGCCTCTCCCTTCACTAATTTCCAGACTCCCGTTCACGCCAACCTGCATGCCGTAGGCGGAGTCGAGCACTCGTCCATGCTGAAACAGGAATGTCATAAATCAATTTGAATAAAGATAAGGCCTAAAGCCTTCGTCTTCATCTCTTGAATAAACCTCGCATATCTCATTTCGCAGAGGATTTAACCCATTTCCTCTCATGCCACTTCGTTTACTTACTGCTTAGCACACTGTGTCTCAGGGCAAAATGTATGCAAAACTAGCTGAAAACAGTCATTTCCCATGACAGAATTTGATCTTGCATTAATATGTGTCTAAAATCAAATTACAGTATACGTCTGGAAGCTAAAAGCAATGATAATGTCCCGTGCTGCCCATGAATTCTAAATTAAAATTTATGGCAAATCAGATATTAGAATGGTATTTAGTCTTTGTCTCTATCCAGGTTTTAGTAACTTAAAATACGTTTCAGATGCCCACAGTTTCTGTAGACAATATGTATGTGTTTCTAAAACTTTTAGAAAGTCAGTCTCGAGTGTGTAAGTTTTGGAATTCTTTGCAAAAAAATTGGGTAATTGTTTCGGATGCTGCTGGTATTGACTCTCCTGTATATTTGGGAATTTCTGGTCCTTGTCATTATGTAGATTTGGTAATGTTAAAAAAATTTCCTGTATAATTATTTCGTTGAGAGTAGAAAATACATTTGGCTAAAATTGTATAAGATTATTGTTTTGATTATGGCAGGGTGTCGGACGCTCTGGAAATCAGTCTTCTATCATAGGTTACTATCTGTAGTAGTATAACATGTCATTTAGTTTTAAGTGATTATGTTTGTTGAAACTGAATGGACACTGAAATAAACCTTGGCAGGCATTATGTGATTGCACTTTTTGTCTGTCTGTCTGTCTGGGTGGCCTGTCATAGGAGCAGAATGAAAAGAAGCAGAGACAATAGAAGCAGACCAATAGGAGCAGAGTGTCAAAAGGAGTAGGGGCAAAAGGGGCAGAATAATAGGAGCAGAGAGTTAAAAGGAGCAGAACGAATAATTAATGTCGAGCTTAAGTTTAACGATAAAAATTGTAGTCATGTTTTTATAAACCTAAGCATCTAGAAGTACTAGGCAATGATAGGAGGAATAACCTCTCCAGTATTTTGGGTTGGTAGATTTTACTCAATATTTTGGGTTGGTAGATTTTACTCAATATTTATACCTATTTACATATGCATGAATTTGTACGACATGCGTTGATTTATTTAGGCAGGTAATCAAGTTTGATGTCTAACCTTTGTAAGTTCTGCCTGAACATTATATTATAATTATAATTTCCTTTAATGAGTTGACTCGCTATAGTTTAGTTTGTACTCTGTCGCATTGTATTAATGTCAATTTAGATTTATATCGTATTTGATCAGGGACCGGGCCGAATTATTAATGTATTAATTAAACTTTATTTCATTCGTGCATATTACATCAAGTTAACACTGAAGTTATTATTTATCTAGTATAATTACTCTGCTCCTTTTGACACTCTGCTCCTATTGGTCTGCTCCTATTGTCTCTGCTCCTTTACATTCTGCTCCTATGACGGGGAATCGTATGTCTGTCACACATTTTTGTTATCAGGCGCCAGCTTCATATGCAAGAACGTTAAGTTGGTAGCGGTCAGGCGTTAGACTGGAAGCCAGACCAGAAAAGTAACACACCTATTTGCGGTGGTGTTAAGATAGCACAATTTGATGTGAGTTTTTGGACACGGGGCGCAAACGCAAACCGTAATTAGAATTTTATAAACATTTATTACCAAGGTATATATAAAGGATATCCAAAATGGAGGAATTAAGGAAGATACGTACATTGGGCATATGTAAATGGGCATTACCCGTAGCACGTTATATAAATTCAAATTACTTTTGGGCTTTCAGGAACTATAACATTCTCTTAGTTCGGGTTAGATTAAGTTTAGCGTAATATACAAAAGACCGAAAACTTAGGAGCAGGCGCAGTTTTCAGCTCTAAACCCGAAGCTTTCGTCGTGCTGGGTTCTAAATACTAATGGATTGTTGATTAAAATTTTCGAATAGGTATGTGTGTTGTTGAATTCAGGAGAACCGGCCAGACTAGAATTCACCAAGCCGTCAGTGAAACAAAGGCAGAACTGAGGAGTGAAGTGCATGGCTAGGAAGCAATATGTGTGATTCTACTCTGTGAATTATTGGGGCGTTCGTCGGTAGTAGCGCTGCGCAATCACTCCTTGATATTTGCTAGATATAAAAAAAAAATCCAGGTACTGACATAGCCGTAGCTAGATATTGTTAAGCGTTATAAGTTATAAACGACCTGGCGCTATAATACAGAATTTTAATTATTTATCTGAGCAATAATACAAAGCTTGATCCAGGTTTAATATTTACATTAGCCGAGTTTCCACAATATTAGTAGCCCGAGCAATGGAATCAGCAACGAACCTGCTACATGCTTACTTAATTCCGTATAGTTAATGGGTCACTGTACCAGGTGCTGCAACGCAGTCACTTTAGTTTACATCTAATGCAATTAGTGCTGAATTCCTGTGTAGCGGGTGCTACTGATCAAATCAAAATATGTAAATATGTAGTTAATTCCTGATACCTTAAAAACTAAATCTTTAGTTAAGTTGTATTTGTAGCTGCTGTAGTTCAACGAATTTGAACTGAACCGGAACTGCATTGCAGTGGTATTTAATTCAAATATGCAGAAGAGCTTAAAGCTACGAAACATTTGTCGGTATAGCAGAATTATCCTCATTAGCATTCCTTTGAGAATGTAAAAATATGGGAAACGTGTTACCTTGACGCGAGATGTATGATGTAAGTACTACGTAGGTATGCAGCAATATTCTGTTATGGCTTATACGAAATTGCTAAGTAACCTGACGGAGACAGGAATTCCCTAATCCAACCCAGCCCGGCAAATTGTAGAATGACCTAAGCAAACATTACTAGAAGTTGCACGTGCCGTTTTTCAATCTAATCGGCTACTGAAAATGTAACTGTGATAACCATAATTCAAGTTGTTACAACCTGTCGTTTAAAAGACATTTAAAAGATGTATTAGGATATCAAGTGAAGAAAAGGCAGCCACTAGGTTGGAATACATGACGTTTCTGATTAAAATTAATGATGGACTGAAGGAGCTCAAGTGATTTGTCAGAAGTGACATGTTATTTTCAATAGGGAAGCTAAAAAGGGCAACCCCGCTTTTGTTATTTCGATACATTTGAAAGTGACAGTCCTCCCAAGCTCCTGCATTCCTTCCCTAACAGCTAAAGAAAGGAACCAAGGGAAATAACCCGACTGACATGATATCCATTCAGATTGACGGATTGAATAACTGACTTGAGAAACTGAGCTTTTCATCAGAACTGGAAGCCTCCAAATTTCTAAACGTAGCTGACATACCGAGCTGCTTACAGCAACTTGACATGCCATTCATATTCCGACGAGCAAAGAAAGATGAGCTATGTGTACATGCCATTTGCTTGCCACTTGCTACGAGCAGCTCTGCACCACTATGCACAATCCATTAGAATTTACAATCCGGACTAGTAGGTTGAGACACAATAGGCTCTAGACGCACGTAGTAGTTGGGAGAATTTCTGTTATTGATCGTGGGTAATGGTACTAGTGCTACAGTTGCCGGTGAAAGTCTGTCTGGCTGGGTGTACATAACTACGTGTACGGAAGGAGGCCCAGAGTAGCAGGAGGTACACATAATATTAAGTTTCCGATCTCTCTAATGCATTCATTTCATACTCGGGCTGTATTGTGCTCTGCTCAGCCAGCCCAGTGCAGTGAGCTCAGCAGTCAGCAGCCCACCCTTCTTGCCTTGCCCATTCCCTATTGTCCCACTCAAAGGAATTCAGCGGAAGGGAAAAGAACCTCACTTTCTCTCGTTGGAGAAAGTGAAAGACTTTCTCTGAACGAAATTTGGGAAAATAATATAAAGTATCTACATTGTTCTCCATTCACTTTTCCATGGAATCCTATTTTTTGTTTTCTCAGGCATTTCCGTTCATTCCTGGTACACAATGGTGCGTAGGTAGGTACGAGTGAGTGTTGGACGGAGTAAGTGCTTGAATGGGAATGGTTGAAAGGACAGGAACTAATATTAGGAGTATTTCTGAACACAAAGGAATCAATAGAACCTAGAACTCAGGTTTAGATGCTCTCAAGTTTAGATTATTAGCTTAAAAGTCGAATAGGTGTAGGAAATCCAATAGGCACGTGCGGCGTGGGATGCGTGTAAACGTGATGAGTGGACGGGGTAGTAATTGGATTTGTTCTCATCATACCAACTTATGCTCTGAACCCTATCGACTCAAAAGTTTGGTTCCTTCTATTCCATCCTATTAACAAACTACTCTGGGATTACTTAATTTGGGATTGAGAACAGTTCACTCTACCGAATAGGTGAATATTGGGTTGAGCGACAATTGGAGGGCGAAACATGGGTCATTTTTGGAGATGTCCAGCTTTTTAAAAAAATTGTAATCGATTACAGATTACAAGATTAATTACCGTTATCTAAAAAGGTCAAATTGCAGGCCCGATTGCGATTAACGGCTTTTGTAATCGATTACTAAATACTGATTTTTTGTAGTCCTGCCTGATTCCTGCATTCGTAATCTGTAGTCTAGACCACTTAAGTAGCATTTAATTCTCTGTAAATATGAGAAAACTTGCAAATTTCTGTTTCACTTTGTCCATCAATAATCTCTAATCGATATTTATACGAGTTATTTTTATAATTACAGTAATCTGATTACGTGTTCAAATCCGTATATATGCAATTAATCGGTGATCTTGACATCTCTGGGTGCTGTGTACAAATAAACGTACATGGATCGATCTATAAATATAATCAAATCGTTGATCTGCTATGTAACCTTACCCAAGCTTACTTTCATTAGAGCTGCTCTATGGAAACGGGTCAAATTCAAGTGAAATGTCACAGAATTCGAGTCTAATATTAGATCGAGATGAAAACACGAGGCACAGTGAAGTAGGTACTAATAATTAGTTACTAGGGAGATGCAATTATGCTTAACCCATTATAACATGGCCTCTCCTTTCAGCTAATTGAAAATTATACTCCTGGGCGTGTCTCCGAGGTTGAGCTCCACTGCACTGGAAGACAGGATATTGGTACGGACGGATTTGTTCATTGCGACCTCAGGCCTAGCTGCCTCCTATGTAACCATAACTACGTTCAGTCCTTGCATGATTGGAACACGAGGCAGAAGCTCGAGAAGGTCCTTTAGACTTCAGAGAAAAGTTCTTGAGATTAGAAGAAGCAAATATCAATAAGTCGGGAGCTCGTGAATCCAAAGCTTTCCCAACGTCAGCCCATTCACACTTGTCCCTGTCTGTCTAACGAGCTGGAGTGAAGCTGAGAAGAATTCAGAATTTCCTCTGATCCTTTCTCCTAAGGCAGCAATGACTACAAATAAACCGCGTCCTCTAAAACTAATCTTTGCATAAACTATATTCAGTAAACTAAGCCATCTACAACATCAAAGGTAGGGCGGCGAGGATTTTCCCTTTGAAGCCTTTCCTCCACAAGTTACCTGCTTAACAGTTGACCTCAAAATGAAATTTTGTATCAGGTTAGGCTCAGGAACTCTTTGTTAGATACCGTGTCATTTGGTGGGATTTGCAGTAGTAAAGTTAGGCTTGCCAAAGGCATTTAAATCATAGCATAAACTTATTCGGTGGTGTTTTTCAGCGGAACTTGTTCGATGGAACATTTTTGTCCGGAAATTGTTTGTAAATAGCTCAAATGAAATGCGGATGTGAATTATCTCTTTCAATGTACGAGTATATCCTCAAACTTAGTTCAAGTCCTAACTCCATGGGCTTGAGCCCGAAAGAGTTTGAATAAATCGTATTATTATTTAAAAAATACGGATGTGATCCAAAACTACAGTGTTCCTTGGGAATCGTTATTCCTTGTTCCAATATTTGAAGCGAAGTTATGGCCTTGAATGCCTTAATGAAAGCAAGATTAACTTATCAGATTTTTAAATGCAAGCTTAATGTCTGTTTAATCGATACATAAACAGGATTCTGGTTAAAAACTCCAAATAAATTCAATTTCTCCCCATATTTTTACAGAAATAATCAAATACAAATTTCTCCTTAGTCTTGTATTTTTAGTACAGCTTTTAACTGTGCATGTTAATGTACGGAATTTTACCATATGACATTTTAATATAGCCAAAAATTATCACTTACGTGGATTTAAAAATCCGGAAAGTTAAGTTTGCTATTCGTGGTGTGAAGTTTCAGTAAACCGTAGTTTCTTATGTCAGTTAACTATTTATGTATAGACGAATTTTTTCAAAATGGATAGAAATAAGCAAATCAACCTGCACATGTTCCGCATTGAACGAATCAAGCTATGTTAGCGATTGGCTACTGCTACGATTCAATCAAAATCTTATAACGGAGTTGGGAATCCAATGAAATACCATAATCAAATCATATTTGCTCAATCCGATTTGGGAAACCAATTTTTCGTGGTAGGATAAGGACCAAGAATGAAGCCGCTCAACAAGGAAAACTCGGAGTGACTCATTCACTTCTCAACTTTGAGCCTCAAGCAAATACAAAAAATTGAGCTAGGACGCATTTGCTATAGAGACGTTCCTTTCACATTTGACTGCACAAGTTCGGAATCAATTGCAGATTTCCAGATCTGCAATTGACGTTCCAATCCCTGGAGCCCAGCAGGTGCGTGGACACGCACACACTACTGTGCTGTGCCCAGCTGCTCACAGCGATTGGCCAGTCCGTAAACAGCATTCTGGAGAAACTTGCCAACCGTACTTGTTGCATTTCGCTTTTAAATAAGCTGTCAATTTTGATCTGATATGAGTCTAGCAAATGCTCGCTGAAAGTAGCCACGTCAATAGCAGGTTGCGGAATGATGAATTGAAGAGGAATACGAAAACCTTCCCTTGTGAGATGCCTGATAAAAACTTTCCACGGACCACAGAAAGTTCAAGGTGAAAATCGCTGGGAAAAAATCCTCCCAAAAAGCTAATTTTTTACCCTATGACTCCAGACTTTAAATTGGTCAGGTCAGGTTATGCTCAGTTTGGTTGCGGAATGTTGGATATCCTGGCATTGTTGGATTGTATTTCTAATTGTAAAGTTAAGTTAGGTATGGTCTTATTTTGTGGAATTTATCATTAAAAGCTAGATAAGTTTTCCAAAAGGATGTGAAGAGCGTTTTTCCCTAGAACTTCTTTACAGGGAACTTTTTTCGTAAAATTGAATTAATAGGTACTAAAGATAAGCAATAGACCAAATTGGAATTAATTGCTCTTTGTAAGGCCTTTGTGATCCGATCCCTACATATTGCCTTATTTTCAGAAATCGTGTACTGAGCTAGATTCCCTACTTGATGCCCATCCCTTCACTCTTGATCCTTTCATAATCTCAATTTCGTAACTTAACCCTATAAAACTTTATCGAATGTCAAACAGGGATTTATCATTAGTCTCCCTTCCGGGAGGGCGTTTGGCATTTAACCAAAGCAAACTTTTTTTTATATTTGTGAGGCTCCGTTCGCATTTTGACATTGGATACACGGCTTTGTTTTTCCTGGTATTCTCTGTAAACTCATAATATCCCGATTTAGCCATTATGCTCACAGGCGTTCCCTGTTGAGAACACCTGTGCCCAGGAAGGGGAAGTCCCAGAACAAGCACCGGCTGAAACAATAGACGGAATTTTCTCTTTCGTGTCTCGTGTGGCTCAGTGCTTTTAGGGTAATTCTGAGCATGAAGAAAGCCAAGGAAACTGTTAGGGTGAGCTGTGAATGGAGAAAGTGACTCCTGTTCTTCTCTGTCTCAGAACCTTTGTTTCTTTGTTTACGGATAAGTAGTTTGATTGACTCTAAGCTCCCGCTCACTCCTATGCACGTTTGTCATTCGAAGCCACTAATCCGATCAACTCTCCTCCTAACGCTCCAGACACAGGATCTTGTCTAAGAAAATAATGGTCTAGACACTCATACACATACACATAAACAAGACTTGGCTCTAAATACCCCGATCAGTAATGCAACCTTAAACCATCGGGAAGATCACAGCACAGCGGGTTGGCCAATAACATTTGATATAGGTACTGAAAAACTGAAAACTTAGCAGCCGCAGATTCAGAAATTCTCTTACACGTATATTTAGATTGTCACTGCTTCACCGTTTGCCCAACTCAGTCTGAGCTTCTCTGCACGCACGGCTAATGTATTGTGGAAATTCTGGAAGTGATAAATGATCTTAAAGATTTATGAAGAATGCAATATTGTTGATATTAGAAAAGTGCTAGACAAAGTTTTGCAATACATTTTCAATTAACGGTTCTGTGAAAAAGTCCCCCAGCAGCCGTTCCTAAGTTACCTAAGTTCCTAAGAATAAGTTTATCCAATATAAATACTTCCGGCAAGTACAACTAAACTTAAATTAGAAATTCTATCCAACGAGGCTATATCTAACTTGGCCTAACATACTGACTCTAATCTGTCTGCAATTTTACAGCTGTCAACGGTAAAAGGGGAAACTTTTGCCCATCTCGTTAACTCGGTTTAAAACAATAACTTTACTAGTAGCAATGGTCCGGTTTCAGCAGATGTGCTGGCATATGTTAACGTCTAACTTTAATTCTAGCTAGGTTAGGTTAGGTTTGCGGAAAATTCTGGCAAAAAAATGTCGATCCTAGCACATCAGCCGATACCGGACCATAATAATTATTGAACCAATCAAAATTTTACTGCTTCTACAATTGAGCTATATAATCCGTAAACGTCTACATTATTGGTGAAGATCATTGAACTTATATCTTAAGATGGTATGCTATGGTAATGTATGTGTGTGATGGTCTGGGTCACCGATAAAATCCAAATTAGCGTCAGGCAGTGGTACCTTGTCAAGGAGATGGAACCGCAGCACAGCCCGATTCCGATGCGTGGAGAAGGCGACAAAGGAGACGAAGCCGATGAAGACAAAGTAAAAGAAGAAAATGACGGAGCAGATAATTAGGGGTTTTCTCCAAGAAGTGACCGACCGCGTGCTCGTCGTCTCACTCACTCGCCGACTCTGTTTTGGCCGAAAGCGGCTTTCTCCATAACTGAGCCCACTATTGTTATTATTACTGGGCCAAGTGGGCCGTGGTGCAGAGCAGCAGGAACGAAGGTACAAGCACCACAAGCAAATTCTCTGGCTCAAGTAGAACCTCAGTTTTCTTCTCATAGTTCTCTCGCCTGCATTGGAGCCAGGTCGGCTGGGATGAAGCCTCCTTGGAACTTTTCCCCAACAACTCACTTGTCAGCTGAGTAATGAAGAGAGTGACAGTTTTATCAAGCTCCCACAAACTCCGAGAAGGATGTGGCTCAGAATCCCGGGCTCTCCGGCCGAGTATTAAATATTAACTGTGGGACTGGCTTGTCTGCCGAGTACCCGCGTCTCCTGCTCTAGCACACGCCAGTCTAACTCAATCTTCCAGACTGATCTCCAAACGAGGAAAGGAAGGCCAAGGATCTGAAAAAGGATCCCAAATTCAAGAACCTGCGTGCGAGCAAGAACACGGTACTTGGCTCCCTCCGAAAAAGAAAGTTTTTTTCTCCTCGGTGTCTATGTCTAGTCTATGTACTTTTGGAGGCTCCTCTGCTCTGCTGGCATTTTAATCTCCAACAAGCTTATTCACTCTGCGTCTGTATGTCTCAGTATGTTAGTTAACTTAAATGGACTAGCTGGCCTAGGAATCATTGCCAAGCATGGATCTATGTAGCTGAAAATCGTCTGATAGAAAGAGAGAAGCATGCCTTGACGCATGTAAATAGACTAAAAAATAAAGAAGCTCGTTATAGGTGAGAATTTATTAGTTGAACACACCTTACATTGTTACGGTTTTAAAGAGACTCGCGGTTATCCCAGTCTCGGTTTTTACGAAGCTGTTACCAAATTACATCGATAAATTCATTTTACGTCAAGTGATTCTACCAGAAAAAGTCAACAGAATCAATCAGAAACCTCCTACAGAAGGAAGGGGAAAACAAAGAAAGGAAGGATAGCAGAATACATAAATGCATGCACTACAGAATGATTAAGCTCGTTACATGGTAGGATTCTGAACGGTTGTGTACACAGGTTTGTCGTTTCTGACGACATGAATATAAGAATTTATCGCTGGTTATATCGGAAATTGAATTTTCTCAGCTGAAAGAGAACATCATCCTGCAGTAGTACATGTATGTGTGTGTGTGTCCGCTGTATCCGTCCTCTTCCATGTTAGCACTAAAATCATTTTTATGATTTGAAGTTTGGTAGCAGCCTGGTAACAACATGCAAAGTCTTTCTTAACAAGAGTCGGCAAGCTTACATAACCAGGAAATAATTCTTAATCGCATGTTACCTATAAATATTCCAATATTGAATTTGAGTCAGGTATAACGTATAACCCGATTGCACCTACTTGTTGGTCAATGGATCCACGCGGTTGTGGGTTGCTGACTTATTATGTCATTTATTCGTTAGTTTAACATACCTAGTGGAACAATAAGTAACGTTAGTAGTTTAGACGAGTGTAACTCAGCTGGGTTTAAGAATTCAACTTCAAC